>OY755189.1:8727002-8971125 GCA_963576735.1 Bedellia somnulentella | reverse complement strand
TGGTAACAGATTGAAAGCTATCTTTAAGGTAGTCTTTAAATAGTTCTAAGAGAAGGCCTCGAATACCAATAGCTTCTGCCTTTTTAGGAGTAATGGGATAGGTACAGTATCAAAGGCCTTCGTTAGATCAAGGAATATGGTGACACATTTCTTCTTACTATCCAAACTATTTACAACATTTTTCAGCAACTCATCAACTGCCGTATCGGTTGAATAACCACGTCGAAAACCGAATTGATTTTTAGACAGAAGATCATTTGATTCTAGAAAATCAACCAAGCTGTTATTCATAATTTTCTCAATAATTTTTGATATAGAGGAAGTACTAAGATAGGTCTGTAGTTTCCTATGCAGGATTTGTCACCTTAATGAATCGGGTGTAATAGCGCTTTTTTAAATGGTTTAAAGATACCTTTGTTTATGCAGTTATTAAGAAGGTGAGTCAGAGGAGCTACCAAAACGTCGCAGTTGTTTTTTAGGACTGAAGGAGAAATACCATCCCATCCTACAGAACTGTTGGTTCTAAGTCCTTTGGTTAAGATCTCGAGATTGTCTGTTTCAGTAAAAACAAATGATTTGCATACAAGGCTAACGGGACTTTCAGCTCAGGGCCAGGCCAGGACCAAAAAAATTAGCTAAATTTGAGCCAATCCCAAACACGTTTGTTATTGTTGCCTGCTTTTTGTAAGAGATCTGTAAAATACGCTTTTTTAACATTTTGTTAAATTTTGGTGCTGAATGACCGGTATCTCGTGTAGGTAATTTTTAGGGTTTTATATAACGGTCATTTTTTTAATTTTATATATAACCGGTCTCTGTTTCTAATAACTCGAAGAAGTCTTTGAGTAATCCACGGTTTCATTGGTCTCTTGCGACGAGGAAGATATGTAGTCTCCGTATTCGTAGCTATCAGGGATTGTAATGATTCACAAAAGTAACTTGACATTTACAATCTATAAACCCAAAAACAGACTACCATGTAAGCTTATCGATTTGCGCAAGCACTTTTTCAGTATTCTTGTGCGTAGGGTTTCTCATTTCTCGACCTTTTTCATTTCCCGGAGCACGAGAATTCTCGACCACTATTTCCCGGGAATTCCCGGGTTGTCGAGAAATATGGAATTTTTTAAAAAATAATGTGTGATTTAACAATAAAACTACGCTTTTTATGTAATATTCAACAACATGTTAAGCTTCAATGATAGCCTGTGTCATACCCTAACTTCTTATGATAAAAGACTATGTCATTATCTATGACTATCTCAATTCCACGATCCTGTAGTAGGCTTCAAAATAATAAAATTTTTCGTCTTCCGTCAGTAAGAACCAATCTAGGAACTCACTCCCCTATTTATCGCATGTGTTCGTCAACAAACTCAGTTCGATCTCTTTAAGATATATTTAATGATAGCTTGGCAGCCGTGAAACACTCATTATCAATTTATTATAGTGCTCCATATTTAATTATTTTTTGAATTTTTTATCTTTTTTATCTTCTTTTTCATGCCTTGTTGTCTGATTTTATTTAATTTTTTTAGTGTTCTTAGTGTTAAGTTTTTAATGTATTTTTTTTGTTCTTGTGTTTACAATCATAGGTCTAAGATAAAATATTTATTTATGTATTAACGAGCATGCAGTATCTACATCAAGTGGAGTGCAAAAGAAAAACATGCGTCAATATTGTTGTATTGTTACTTTCCTAATTTTGTACTTGGTTTTGTAGATCAATAAAAAAAAATATTATATAATTTATTATATAAACAACGTTTATTTTTAGTTTCATTTGACTTTAAGTATAGAAATCTTTAATTAAGAGAAATAAGCTCTAGCGAGATATTTTAATCATTATTTCTACAAACAATGAGTAGTTAGCAAACAAATAAATAAATAGTCTTTTTCTTTGGAATAAGCAAATAAAATATCTTCTTAAAAACAATGTCATCATGTCACCACAGTAAAACTTAGTACCTTACATACTAAATAACTTACTTTTAGTCCCTGTATGTACTACAAACTTTACAATTATGTAGCATAAAATAAAACGTCAGTTTTTCAGTCAGGCATAAAAAAATAACAATCAGCCTAGCTTAATAATTACGAGCAAGGTACCTCAGTTTAGTCTTTGTATCAACTATTCAATATTTCTTATAAATGGATAGTCTTTTCGTTACTTAAGTAAACTATAGAACCTAATAAATAATTAATAATCTTGTAGTTATAATGACAATCACAATTTAAAGCGAAACTGCTTTAAAAGTTAGCCCACTATGGCTTGTTATGAATGAAATAAGCCTTTAAAAATACGAGGGCGTTTATAGCATCATCTGACAATCGGTTTCGTATTTTTGTCACAAAGTTTCCAGACAATGAGAAAACCCGTTCATTTTCTGTCGATGTAGGTTTTGCTGACATAACAGCATTATACAAGTTTTCCAGATTAGGTGTTCTTTTGCCAGTTGATTCATATAACTGAAACTCTTTTTTAATCAAGCTTCTTGTTAAAACAGTTTCAATATTGCTTGTAGTGTCTATGGCGGTCACTCACACACCGCGTCGCACGCGCAAGCGCGTTATTAAGTTTTTTGAATTTTAGACTGAATTTCTCGATTTCTCGACTTCTCGACCACTTTTTTCTCGTCTCGAGTAAGGCAAAATTTCCCGGGAATTCTCGGTCCGAGAACTCTCGAAGAGAAACTCTACTTGTGCGTCTTATCCATATACCCTACCCGCGGAAAGCATAATGGTGACAAGGTTGTTGGACACTAACACGAAGTTGTTGTCGAGATAACCATACAAATTACACTAAACACTAAAATTATCACTTACAGGTAAGCTTATCGATCTGTGCCAGAGCTTTTTCAGTATACTTGTGTGCCTTATCCATATATCCTGCCTGCGCAGAATGCATCACAGTGACCAGGTACACTAACACATAGAGTTGTTGTCGAGATAACCATACAAATGACTCGCCACCGCCATTGCCACCGCATACCGCTGGAATAAAAAATATATGTTTGTAAGGGTGTGGGCAAAGATATAATGGGCAGTACAAAAACAGGTGAGCAACTAAGATTTTGTTTCTTGTAGAATGATAAATATTACATTAAAATAAATAGAGATAACTAGACATTGATTATGATTATTGATTGCGCCGTGTAGTGTCGGCTTAGAATATCACTACCCCGTTTCTACCGATGGGTGTACGTAAGAGGCGACTAACTGTATTGGGGCTTTTAAGGGATTTTTGGGCTATGCGGTTGGAGATCCATCACCAACAACCTTTATTTTTACCATCTTTTCCCCACTCACATTTCCAAAAGTGGCTGAGGAATTTCTAATTCCTTAGCTCTGGCTACCCCTTCTAGGGATTTACAGCCGTGAGTATATGTATATATATGTAGACATTGATTGAACATTAGATATTTCATGTAGCTCTAGTCTAACATCAATATAGCACATACAGACTCACTAGCAGGCAGTCTCCTTGTGTCCTCAGATAGTGAGATGTAGTATAATGCAATAAAATATTTTAGCCATAATTACAACTCTAATATGCTGGCTTGGTTTAATACTAACAAATCACCAATGGTGATTAGAAAGGCTTGCGATCATGGATCTTGGCCCATACTTGGCTAGCAGATCTTTATAAGTTAGGAGTTTTGAGTTCCTTGTGTGAACGAAGTGCTGACAAAAGCCTTATAAAGTTTTTGCTCCAAATAAGAATGAATGAAATATAATAATTTACCATCATCATCAGGCCATGTTGGAGCCATGATTGTCTGAATACTCTGCTGCAATTGTTTGAGACATGGCTTCACACTCTTCACTTGACCAGCCATGAGGTAGTGACATACCTAGAAAAAACAATTTTAAAGTGTCAAATCATTACACATTTTATTCAGAAATCGAAATAGAATATTATTCTAGGTCTAGGAACCCATATGGTTGGTAAATATAGATATAATATATTGTGTGTACATATGTATCTCTAACCAATAAATGTTTTGGAGCAACTCAAATAAAACAGTTTTTTTCCAAGCCACATCATCATAAGAGGCAAATATATTATAAAAACTAGCTGACCCGACAGACTTCGTACTGTCAAATTTGCTTATGACAAAGCTTAAGGCGTTTTTTTAATTAATTTAATAAAACCTCAAAAATTGTAGCCTATGTGTTATTCTGATGTATAAGCTATAGCCTATGTGTTATTCTGATGTATAAGCTATATTGTGGTAAAGTTTCATTCAAATCCATTCAGTAGTTTTTACGTGAAAGAGTAACAAAGATCCATACATCCATACTTACAAACTTTTGCCTTTATAATATTAATAGGATAATGGAAGAAATGGTTTGAGACCTCTTTTCTAAATTAATCTTTAAATGACCACCTTTTGAGACAGATGAAGATCGCCAGACAATAAACTCTGACAAAAGTTATGAAAATCTAAAATAAAATTATAACTGAGAAGAGCGCTCACCCATTCTTTCAGCAGGTGACATAAGAGGCCTTTTAAGTGATAGTTACACAATGTGATTGAAGAATATACTGATTGCTTAACTTACTTTAGGAAGTTGAATGGGGAAAAGATGTTAAAACAAAGGGCAAATCACTCAAAAACCACTTAACAACCCATAAAACTGTAGACAAGTTGGGAAAAGAAAAGATACCCTGAGTTGACTACTTAGCTACATAAAGTACAACAATAAACTTACTTGTAGAACTAAAAAGAAAACTTTGAGGTATTCCTTTTGGTGAGGACTTCCTGTCCAAGAATCTACTAGGTGTCCAGCTTGATTTAGCAGTGGTAAGACTTCTTGGATTTTTTTATCTATCAGAAGCAGCTGTAATTAAAATAATTTATTAGAGGTAATATAAGCAAATCACATTGTTAGATACTTATTATTAGAAAGTAGTGTAGTAAGAGTGTTTCAATAAATAAATTATATATTACACTAGCCAATTCCAGTTTCTAATTGGAAACAATATTTGATTTTATCAGATATCTGGAAATCAATCTCTTGAACTCATAGTTGAAGTACTTTGGGCCAGCGCATTGATTAATGGCAGCAGCAGTGACTATAGGAGAGGCTTTTATATGAGGATTACTGGTAAACTGACTTAGGTCTTATAACTATTTTTATATTCATCATGTAGTCCTGTTATCCCTCATCAGGGACATAACGCCCAAAGAAGAGATCTCCACTTTTCTTGATCTTGTGCGGCAGCTTCCAGGTCCTTCCAGCTGAGTTCAGTTGATGCAGCCTCTTTTTCAACTGAGCGCCTCCAAGTGGTATGGGGGCGAACCGGCCTTCTTTTGCCATACGCTTGCCACTTTAACCCTTAACCTTTTTTTTATATTTGGAACACAAAATATGTATTTAAAAAGCCACTCACCATCACCCTGCTGAGTAGAAATAACACTCTTGTGTATGCAGCATTTGAAATCTGCGCATAGTCCACTCCCACACCAAGTAAACTACTTGCCACTTCATATTCTCTTTCCGTTGCATGGATTTGCTGCAAATTATAGGATATTCATGTTTATGGTTGTATAGAATAGTTTATCTATAATATAACATAATAGTATCCGAAAATCAATAGTTGTTTTAATTATTATGTGCAATAGGCTATTTGACTGTAATAAAAATATACATTTCTTTTATTTCACTAGTCTTAATATATCTTTTTTGGAGCAATATGCAATATTTCGAGATAAAAATATTGCATTATTTCACAAAAATCCGTCTTCTAAAATAAGTATTTTCGATGCAACTGTCACGTGACTAAAAACAACTGTGATTGGCTAATTCTATAATGACGTAGATCGTGCATAAACAGATTGTGTATCGCTCCGCTCGTTGGTGTTTAATGCGGAATTGACATCATTTGTGCTACAGCCGCCATATTACTTACAGTCGCGTTTTCGCGGCACATTTGAATATTGCATTTTCTTTTTCAATTTTTTTTATAAAATAGTTAAAATGAAGACAGAAAAATATTTTTTTAGGGCTCCTTATAAACAAATTAACACCGTAAGATAGTTTTCAAAACTTAGTCAAATAGCCTATTGTGAAAATCTTAGAAAATACTAGTTTATCCTATGTTGTTTTTCATATGTGGTGCATATGACTATTTAAAGTGTCTGGTATACTGTTATACCCCATTATAACATTAATACTAACAGAAAGGAGTTGCTAATCAATTAAGGAAAGAAACATTTTTCAACACCAGCAGGACTCTAACTCGCAACCTCTGCCAATTGAGCTGATGGTGTCAAGCAAAAATGTTTCTTCCCTAAATAGATTAGTTATCCACATTGTCTTCCACATGAGATTTTCATGAACAAAACATTCTAAGAAAGAAGTTGATTTAAATAACAATGGCATTTTCTTATCACAGTTCAAATATCAAACATAGATTTGAATACACAAGTGAAGATCTCATCTTTTAACACATTATTGACGATTTTATAAATAATTAAATGAATACTATACCGCCAACTGGAAAATAAGTCTACAGTGCCAGTAAACACTGTGTTGTGATAATTCTATAGCCTTTCTCAAAATCGGCTTTGAGAGAGAAGGCTGTCCTTGTTGCTCGAAAAGCTCCGCAAGCACACTCGCTGCCTCAAATTTTACATCGTCAAAGCCATTTATACTTTGTGACATGCACCACTGGAAAGAAATGACCCATATTATTTGTTATTGCATGATGTAAACACATAATGAAACCAAGTTTTAGAGAGCATTTAAATGAGATACAAACAAAATTACAATATCGTTGATGAAAACAAGACCTACAGGACTTAGTGAAATTACTTCGGAGTGAATAGTTCTTGAGGAAACTTACACTTTGCTCTAAATGAGTTCTCGCTAAGTCGATGTTTTTAGTATGTGTCAGGAGGATATTGCCGAGTTGTAAATGAGTTCTGGCTTCGACCCTTTGGGGCGGCTTGAAATTAAATACGGCTTGTAAACACTGTATGCAGCTTTTTATGTCAGGCGGACTGGATGTTCGGAAATGTTCCGCTAAACCAAGTAGAGAAATATACCAAGCGTCCTGCGTTGACGCCATTTTGACATTTCTGTTTCTAAATTGTTTTTTTTATTTGGTAGACTGCTACACAGAGTATGTGTTTGGTAAAGCAACAACAATTTGTTACTAAAGTCTGATTTTTATTTTTATAGTGTACTGATCGATTCTGGATAGGAACAATTATGAGCCAATTATATTTATTTTACCCAGTTTAATAATATCTTTGAACGCCATTCGATAAAAGGCATTAATGATAACCCAATTAGAATATATAAACTGAAACGCATATGTAGAGGGTAGAGGTAAGGAGAATATCCCATATGAACGGATTTGTGAAAAGTGCCCGGCAAAGATAACTAAATAATAGTTTGAGAACCGACCACAGTGGCGCTAAAGTAAGACGACAGTGTGGTACAGATCCACAATCTTTTCTTGGCCGGTGGCGACACTGGTACTACTGTCGCCATTTTGAAATTTCGGCCTGTCATTGTCAGTTAGTTCTCAACTAAATAAAAAATATAGGGTGACCTACGTATATAATAAATTATCACTTTAATTAATATTTTTAGTAGTGGAAACTTTTTTTTAAAGATAATTATTTTTATCATGTATCTTTGCTAATTAATAAACGCTTTTATTTCCAGTATTTAATATAAAAATTAAATAAAATTATTACTTATTTTGTTAAATTTTAGGTAGGTAGGCTAACTGTCTGAAGAGTTGTGCGCACATGATTATAGCGGTGCGGGTTACGGGAAGTGGGGAAATACTCTAAAATACGATTTCACTTCGTATACACTGATGAGTGGGTTCTAATTCTTATGCGGGGATGTACCAATGTGTTACTTCTTAAGTCATAACTCTCTGACATATATATAAAAATATAAGGCTGTTGACATCAATAGAAAAGTGCCCATAAATTCACTGACCCAGCAAAATGAATGACCCAAACGATATCTAATGTTTAGAATTATTTTTTCTGTGTCACCTTTTTAGGGGATCTATGTGTGAATATGAAATGTAAAAGACAGTACACGACAAGGTAATTCTCTGATTTACAGGATTAAAAAAATGATTTTATGTAGTTACCCACTTATCAACTCTGAGTGTTACAAATAACAAATCCTTGAGTATAAAATAATGAAACAGTTTGCAGAGAAGTACAATTGGCAGTGTTATCGCTGAAAGCGATCTCTTCCAGACAACATTTGGGAGGTAAGATCATCAAATTTAGGATACACAGTCATTCGGGTAGACATAACAGACAAGGGCAAAAATAAATAAATATAATTAGCTTACATTAAAAGGAACTTGTTTACTTACAATGATAGTTATTAAATACATACATACATATACTCACGACTGTGAATCCCTAAAAGGTGTAGCAAGAGCTAAGAAATCAGAAACTCCTCAGTCACTTTTGGAAAGCTGAGTGGGGTAAAGATGGTAAAATAAAGGTTGTTGGTGATGGATCTCCAACCGCATCGCCCAAAAGTCAAAAATAAATAAATTAGTCTGTATGATGTAAAGTTATTTCCCTTATAATGGTAAAATTTTATTTACTGGCAATACTAATTTCGATGACAGCGACGCCCTTACCGGCCAAGAAATGTATGTGGATCTGTACCTCTTAATTTATAAGCACAATACATGTACGATACAGAGCGAAGAGCATTTTATTTAGCTCTGTGGACTAGTTACAAAAATATTTTCTGAAATAAAGTATAACCAAGTTTTTCGATTTTTATTATAATTAAAAAAATAATAACAACAAATTTCGTATTAACATCTTGAATACAAATCTTATCAAATCGGTATGCAAAGTTTTACTAAAGTGATGCTGAATACAAATTTATTTCGAGATATTATGGTTTTGAACAATATTTTCTCGGAATTAAATATTTATTTTATCAAAAAACTGTAATGGACAGTGTTTGACCTTCAACGTCATCTCAAAGACATTCGTTTTTGCAGTTTATTAATATAATACTGAAAATCATAAGTTTATTTTAATATAATATCGTAATAATATTATTGTAGATCACAAATTCGTGTTTTTTTGGCCATCAGCAACATTTTTACTAAACATTTCGCTTCATTTGAATGTCGTTACGTGATTTTATCTATCGATAACGTCATTAAGAACAACAGTTGAAGATTCTTTAAAAAATCATACCTTTACAATTTTAAATGAAAAATCTTCAAATTTTTCTATTAGTTTCGTGTTTACTACCGAAAAACAACTTTGCATACCGAGTTGTAAAAAAATATTAAAGCGGAAACCTTTTCTCATTTGATAGTTTTTTAAAACTTGCCGCTTCTTTTAACATTGTCACTTTTGCTTCAGTGGCGCCCCTTTATAAATGCTTTTTATACGACATTTTCTATCCTAGAGATGGACCACCTACAATTAGTTCTACCATCCGTAATTGAATATCATTTTAAACTGTTTCGTTTCTTTCCGCAAGATGGCGTTAGTTTCCCTTATTGCAAATGGTATTAACTTATGTTACGTCATGAGTCATGATTTTACATTATATGGTAAAAATATTCCAAGTACGCTTGATGATTCACTGGGTAGCTTCTTGAATAATGTAAACACTTATGACGTTCTATTTGAAGCAGTTATACGGGGACTCGTATTACGATATCCCAATGGACTAACTTGGATCGTGTGTTTTAAATGTCTACTCTGCAGGCGGATTGCGAGTTTCAATCAAAATTTCGTTTTCCATAAAAATGATCGAGTTTGATTCGATACATCTGAGTGAAAACAAAACATATCTGTGTCTCTTTTACTTCTGATTATAAAGATATCATTACTTTACTATGGGGCGTAAAGTAAACAGCCTTATACACGATCGGTTTCCGACCACCGACCATCGTGTCCTTGATTAAGTTGATATATAAATGGACCGTGTAGAAGTCTGTTGTTCAGACCAATATTTGGTTGATGTCAACGGCTTTGGTCGGAATCGCATCTCTTCCGATTGAACTGAATAGTTGATTCTTACCACCGACCGTGTAGAACGAATTCAAAAATCGGTTGTTCCGACCAAGGACACATGGTCGGTGGTCGGAAACCGATCGTGTGTAAGGCATTTAAACAATTCGATAAAACACGCAATCCACCTACGGATCAATTGTAAATACGGTATTAACGGTTTTCAAACGTTAATTTGGACAATTATAAAAAAAACATTGGAAATGTGAATGTGAGTAAATGCAAATAGTGTAAGGAGCAGGCAGGCAGATTTTGTAAATAATTTAGCTATTTGTAATTTTGGCTGGCGATGCAGAGGAAGACACACCACCAACACTAACAACCATTATTTCACAATCTTTTCTCTACTTAAGTTCCAAAAGTTGCTGTGGATTGTTTAATTATGAAGCCCGGCTAACCGTTTATCGAACGATTTCTGAATTGAGTATTCCAGCTGAGAACAACTTAAGTATCGTTCTGTCGCATTGAAATCTTAACAACTGAATGAGACAAAACGATACTTAAGTCGTTCTCAGCATGAATACTCAATTCAGAAATCGGGCGTATGGGATTTATAGCCGTAAGTATAAGTAAAATAGTTAATAAATATCGATGTACTGTTCCTGATTTAACATGTTTTATTTTGTGTAAAGTAAGTATATAGGATTATAAAAGGAGTTCTTGTCCTGCTCTTTCCACTTAACTTCTAAAAGCAGCTGATCAAAATTTATTTCTGAAACTCTGGCTACCACTATCTATAGCCGTAATATTATGACGTGGGCGGCAGCCTATCGCATACATTCCATACGTTCTATTTTTCACTAACAAAAGGATTGATCGGGATGCTTCAATTAAATTACTAGACCGACTTTTTGTGGTAAGTGCGCGTTATACTATTGCAATCAATACGTTCTATTTTATTCCTACATAAAGTCGGTCAGAAACGGGCGAGCAACCAGCCTTGTATTGGTGATTTGTTCGGGACAAGGATACTCTACACTATGGATGGGCCCTAAACACTCTCAGAGCGTACCAGGGGGCATGGCCTATTGGCAACTAAAATGGCTGACCTAGGGTTGTGTCATGCAATAAAGAATCAGAATAGAAAAATATCGATAAATTTGCCAACATGTTTATGCAGAAATAAATTTATTTCAACAGTGGGCAAATACTTTTAATTTAGATCTACATATTTTAGCGCCAGTTTTAAACCTTCGTTTCGCCACCATGGATCACACATCACCATTGATTTAACTCATGAACATTTTGTAGCGATAATTTATTATGATTTTCGGCGTGGGGTAAGTTTAAAGCAGTGCATCGATCAGTGGTTCGGTGATATTAATCATGGGTGTCATATGCTCAAGGACGACTTTAAATCGGTTGTCGTACACGTACCACAAAATATTGATGCTGTGCTTGACTTATATTGCAAGATCGTACATATAAATACTAAAAAAACAACGTAACTAAATTCAAAATGTCACATCACAAACTTAGTATCCTCCAGACACCGTAGTCAGTACAAAATCGGTTCGGCAAAATGGTCCAATAATCCCCCCGCTCTCACTGCACTTCACGCCCCGCAATGTTGCAAGCTTTAACCCATCGCCAGTCTGCAAATGTATATTTTCTACCAAACTCCTATTAATTTCTACCAAACACCTAATAATTATTTAATATGTTCTCTTTCTATATTTGAGAAAAAACATGAAATATTTAATGCTTTTAAATGATGAGATAATAAAAAACATATATTAAAAATAAAACAACAGCTTTAATAGTTTTTTCACTTATTAGTAAAATTAAATTTGCTGAAATATCAAAATGTGCTTTTTCTATATTTGAACATAATCGTGAATTATTTAATGCTTCTAAATAATAAGATGGATAATAAAAAACACGGATGTTGTCAGGTTTATGGCATTCGTAGTTGAATTACAGCTAAGAACTCCAATATCTTCCAGAGCTATGCAAATGCCTTGATCCGAAGCTTTAATCTCTAAATTGCACAATACTTTGCGGTATATACCCTTAAATTGTTTTGCATTTGGGTTGTCGTTCAATCCACCTTGCATAGCGTATATAAAAACAGTAATAACTTTTAGATACAAAATATTATAAAAACTATTAATATGTAGACACATACATAATATTTAAATACAATTAACTAGCTCTTCACCCGCGTCTTCTTTCACGTAGGTACACATATATCACTGCTTATCCTTTTTCGAATTTATCGTATTTCGATGAATAATTTATATACCTTCAAAGTTTCATCCAAATTCCTTTAGTAGATTTTGTCTGAAAGCGTAACAATCACATCCTCACAAACTTTCACAATTATAATATTATAGTAAGATATATATTTATATGTATAATATTACGTATATACGGATAGGTATATATTTCAAATATAGTACAAATATACCTTCGTGGGTATGGCATCTTTTACAAGTCTTCTGATTCCAGATTTAGTTAAATCAAAATATTTTTCTTCAAAATGCTCGGAGCAAATGCGTGAGCTTGAGGTGGGTTTCCAACACTCATAAATTTTAGCTTTTTGTATAATTCTTACCCACGGAGCTCGCTTGCTTTCGTCTGCTGGAAATCTAAAATACCCAAAAGTACTTTTATTTTTTACCATTTAGAATTTCTACCTAAACATAATATTCTTATGTTCAAAATGGTAGAAAATACAAAGTTCTACGCTTGCAACACTGACATGGCGGCGTAAAAAAATTCGTAATTTAAACAAAATTAAATTGCTTTCAATCATCGAAAGTAAGTGGAAAATAACAATAGTAACCGATGAAATGTGATTCCCAGTCCTTTAGCTTTGATATTTACTCTATTTCGACAAGATGGAAGTACGTAAGTCGTCATTATGATTTTTTTTGTGGAGCTGTTTTGGCTTGTCACTTTCAAAGCTTCTAACCGACTGAGTGCGGGTGCGTTGCGTTGGTATGCAAGAGAAACCAATGAAATAGGACTATCGATGCGGCCGTGAGCGGATTCTGGGTACTCTTTATTCTATGTGTCACATTTATTCATTTTTAAATAACGTCAATTTGTTATAACACGTTCTGAATGAAACCTTTTTATTCGTGATTTTTTAATGATAAACCATACCATTTTTTTAAAATGCTATGCCTATTTTTATGACGATGGTTGATATTTTCAAAGCCAATACCATCAAGCCACTTTCTTCTCCGTGCTTCACTTCTAGGAAACCTGAATTTATTTAATTTTAGTAATCAATAACCACCTCATAAGTAACAAATGTGAAGAAAATTGTAAACTATAAAAATAATGTTACCTACATTTTGGAAGGCATTTAGATTTTTAATAGATTAACCAACCAACCAACTTAAACCGAATCTGATATTACTTAAACATCGATAATACTAAATGATCAGTGTTTCACATCACTAGGTAAGCAATGAGAAGAAATAATTATGGAAGAAATCATGAAAACTAAGCCTTTTATGGCGAAAATATTACAATGATCATGAAGTTTTCTCTGATCACATCGAGGAAGCATGAAATACACCAAAAAAATACTCTTGACCGAAGTGAAAACAAAGACAATAATTACTTACTTGTGCAAAGTTCATTGAGGCTGATTTTCGCTATTACGGGCACCACAATCTTTAACAGAGCAACAGGGCATTGTGCATTTATATTACCCATGTAATTTTATGGTCAAAAACTTGATTAATCAATGTCCAAAACACAATCAACACTTTTGTTTACAAAGCAACTTGACAGATCAAATGGCGACTAAGATGGCCGATCTATGTACGCTATAAAACGGCATATAGAATATTTCTGTTTCGATATGACGTGGCCCAACGTGGGCCAATGTGTACTGGGCGCTTTAGATATACAGATCCACAATCTTTTCTTGGCCGGTAAGGGCTGTCGCTGTCATCGATATTAGTATTGCCAGCAAATAAAAAATAACCATTATAAGGGAAATAACTTTACATCATACAGCCTAATTTATTTATGTATTGAAATGTCTTAATACAACAATTTATATAATATTCATTTAATTAATAACTAGTTGCTGTGTAGTGTCGGCTTAAAATAGCACTACCCCATTTCTGCCGGTGGGTGTACGTAAGAGGCGACTAACGGTATTGGGGCTTTTAAGAGGTTTTTGGGCGAAGCGGTTGGAGACCCATTAACAATAACCTTTATTTTACCATCTTTACCCCACTCAACTTTCCGAAAGTGGCTGAGGAGTTTCTAGTTCCTTAGCTCGGGCTACCCCTTCTAGGGATTTACAGCCTTGAGTATATGTATGTATGTATGTATGTAATAGCTATTATTGTAAGTAAACAAGTTCGTTTTAATGTAAGCTAATTATATTTATTTATTTTTGCCCTTGTCTGGTACGTCTACCCGAATGACTGTGTATCCTAAATTTGATGATCTTACCTCCCAAATGTTGTCTGGAAGCTTTTAGCGATAACACTGCCAATTGTATTTTTCTGCAAGCTGTTTCATTATTTTATACTCAAGGATTTGTTATTTGTGACATTTAGAGTTAATAAGTGGGTAACTACTTAAAATCATTTTTTTAATCCTGTAAATTAGAGGCTTACCTTGTCGTGTACTGTCTTTTACATTTCATATTCACACATAGATCCCCCAAAAAGGTGGCGCAGAAAAAATAATTCTAAACATCAGATATCGTTTGGGTCATTCATTTTGCTGGGTCAGTGAATTTATGGGCACTTTTTTATTGCTGTTAACAACCTTGTTACATATAACATAACATAACATAAACGTTTACGCCGAATACCCCCGAAGGGATTTGGCAGAGGTACTAATACTTCTGAACATCTCGTGACTTTGTCACCTGGTGTTCAGAGTACCCACGCTTTGCATGAACAGTATACTCACGTGATAGGGGGCAGGACTATCGCCGTTTTCCACGAATACACTGTCACATGACTAAGTACAACTCAGCCATGTGGGTTTCCTCACCGTTAACAACCGTGATAAATTAACCACACATATGACTTTAGAAAAGACAAATTGGTGTAGGCCCGATTCGGGATTTGAAGACTAGTGAGTCGCTTGCACCTTAACCGGTGTTCTACCCATTAAGCTATCACGTCGTATTTGCCTTGTATTTTTATATATATGCCAGACAGTTATGACTTAAGAAATGACACATTGGTACATCCCCGCATTAGGATTAGAACCCACGCATCAGTGTATACGAAGTGAAATCTTATTCAGGAGCATTTCCCAACTTCCCGTAACCCGCACCGCATGACTATCGATGCGCGCACAACTTTTCGGGCGGTGTTAGCCTACTTAGATAAAATTTAACAATATAAATAATAATTTTCATGAATTTTTATATTGAATACTGGAAATAAAAGCGTTTATCAATAAGCAAAGATACATCATAAAAATAATTGTTTTTGAAAAAAAGTTTCCACTACAAAAAAATATTAATGAAAGTGATAATTTATTATATACGTAGGTCACCCTATAATTTTTATTTAGTTAAGAACTAACTGACAATGACAGGCCGAAATTTCAAAATGGCGACAGTAGTACCAGAGTCGCCGCCGGCCAAGTTATGATTGTGGATCTGTAGTACTATACACAGGGCCCATCCATAGTGTAGAGTATCCTTGGTTCGGGACCACAAACTATACATAGAGATTTTTGGGACCATTGATCTGGCTCGGGACGTTTGGATTAATTACGTTTATGATATGACCACACCATGTTTGTTTGATTTTGACGTAATAATAAATAAATATGAGATTTTTAATTTAGATCAATATGAATTACAACGGCTTAAATTAATTTATATCTATGATTAGCTGTACATTTCGTAATTGTTCTAGATTGACTCGGATTTATATATTCCAAAATGCATTTACCTTCATTCTTTTTAAAAATCACTATTTTAGTAAGTAAATTTGTAAATATTATTTTACTTCAGCAGATTTATGTTTATCCCTTGGCTGTGGAATATATTTGCTGATCGCTTAGGAACATTTGGCAATAAAACACGATCTAAACTTTCATGAACAAACACCACCCTTCGTGCGGACTTTTCAACAACTGCAGACTTAAGGCAATCAATCAACAAGGCGGTTGAGGTTATGTAATGTAGATGCAGACAAGGCTGTGTAGTGTCGGCTTAGAATAGCTCTAACCATTCCTTCGTGGGGGTTCGTAATAATAATAGTCTTAGGATGTTGAGCGATGCGGATGGAGACCCATCACCAATAACCTTTATTTTAAAATATTTTCCATTTTATTAAAATGTCTAATTCTGAAGCTCTGGCTACCTCTTCTTGGGTTTTATAGTGGTTTAAGTGGGAATATACTCATATGTATTTATGTATGTAGACGATTAACAATTTAGTTTGATATTTAACTACGCGAGAGTATAAAACTTACCCTTTATCTTAAAAAAACTATTAAAGGTTCTCCTTCTCCGGGAGCATCCACGTGTACTGTAACATTATGGATTCGCCATTAAGCATTACATTACAATAATATACCGCGTGTGATTAGTACAATCATTCATATAATCATTACAAGGTGCGCATTGTAACGCTCGGTTCGCCTCCTTCACTGATGTAATGCTCTTTGTAATGTTACATTACACGCGAATGCTCCCGGTGAGGGCGCAACTTAACTCGTACGTATTGTGTTCTGTGCGCAAAGCATATCTCTCTAGAGACAAACTGAATCCGACACAATATGCATGCGTTACAAAAAATGCATTATTTGAGCTAATAGGTTATTAGCATACCTATTATACTTTGCTTAATGACAACACTTTTTAGACTTTAGGGAGCCCAATAAGACACTTCCGATGGCGACGAATGACAACGGCAACCATTCTATATCCTTTTGATTGCTTTGCAGGGTCTATCAGTAGCATGTTTGGTGGTATTTCAAAACAGCTACGATCTGACACAGATGTACTTATTAATACTTTGCTCGGGAACTTTCACAGGATACATCATACTCACAGCTGGAGAAATACTGGGTTTGTGTGTTTTATTTCTTATGCTAAAAAAAGCCTGGTTAGCAGTTTGCGCCGAAATAAGAATAAGGTGAATAAGCGACAAATGTCTTAAAAAAAATTAAAAGGAAGAGAATCTTTCCACACAAATTGGTGGTTTCGCCAAGGGGCTTTAACTATCGCGGTATCCTGCTCCTCTGCATTTTCACGAAACTGTATACAAAGAATCGATTAAATTGGTAAGTGTCCTGAAAGAGTGAAAAATTAAACTGGAGTTGAGATGTGCAAGCATGTTTCGAATATCTGCTTCTTTGTAGATTTTGAAGTGAGATAAGGTAGAAAAAAAAAACTTGTTGTAGATTTAGGGAACTAATCAATACATTGCATGCCTATACGTATATAAGGATTCAAGTGAAATAAACGAGGAAATAACAGATTGGTTTGTGTCTCCAAAGTTGACGGACAGGATGTGTACCGTCAATTTGATCAGAGTTCAGTTAAAATGAGGAATAAATGTCTTACCGTACGATCAAGAGTTCCTTACATTATTTGTGGATTAGTTGCAAAAGGTGACAAATATTGCATAAGGAACTAATTGCCGTGTAGTGTCGACTTAGAATAACACTACCCCATTTCTACCCGATCGTAAGAGGCGACTAAGGGTATAAGGGCTTTTTAACTGATTTTTGGGCGATGTGGTTGGAGACCCGTCACCAAAAACGTTTATTGTTATCATCTTTTCCCCAGTCAACTTCCAAAAGTGGCTGAGGAATTTATCATTCCAAAGGTCTGGCTACCCCGTAAAGGGATTTATAGCCGTGAGTATATGTATATGTATTGTAAAAACGCGTGGGTTGCTCGATAGACGAAAAACATGGCACAGAGCGCCCCATTATTGTATTTATTTTTCACTTTTTATTTCGTAACCAACTGAAAATATTTATCATGGCGACCCCTTTAAGGAGAATGAGATAAAACTATTTTTACTAAATCTAAATATTGAACTAAATCGGTCCGTTTAAAGTAGGTCAAAATAGGTCCAAAGGAGTCGGTTACATACATACATAAAGGTGAAGCCAATATAAGCGTGTTAAAAATGGAAAAGGAATGATAAGATGGTTTGACCACATAGAGAGGACTAATTACAGTAATGTTTCCTATGTTATGGTAATGTTGGGAGACAAAGACCGCCTAGTACACTTTTACGGACATTACTATGTCTTCTCCAAAAATCTTCACAACGTTTGAATGTGCCCTGCCCTAGGGGTCTATTTGCCTAGACTACAACGCTGATTTCGTCCATATCCTCTCTTAACTTTTTGTAAAATATGTTTTGGTTGCAATCGCTGCCTCAAAGGTCAAACGAAGGTTTTTAATTTAATTTAATTCAACTTAAATGTAATAATAACTAGTGCACGGTACCCTGTATACATTTGTTAAAATCCGAAACTTGGTTTCGTGAAAGTATCCTCCCTCATCTATCGGTTAATCACAACTTTTAAATTAATAACTCTTTATCTTTTCAGCGGTGGTAGTGTCAGCACAGCCAGCATTTACCATAGAGCTGTGGTGGTCGACATGGGGGGCAATATTGTTCGCAATGAGCGCTCAAAGCATTTTTTCTAACTGGGGCGACAAAGTCCCAAGCGCTTACCATTCCAGAGCAACATTTTGCGGTACATTGGCCGTCCTCACCGTACCTCTTTTCCTGATATATTGCGGGTACCTCCTCTATATATATAATACGCGGTACAAGGTGTTACAGCAAACATCCAAGATGGCGGTGGAAATGAAGAGCAACTTTGATGTGACGAAAACGCGACGATTTCCTATATATGTGTGAAGTTTTATGTTTGCTGCTGGACTTATCAGTAGTTTTTACTGCTTAACAATATACAAATACAAATGTTTTTGATATTTTAATTGATTGCATTATTGAAAAACTTAAATAAATCAATGTAGATGAGCAAACAATATAATGCGTTCCTCATAAAAAAATGTATGGAAAATGTGCTGCACAATAAAGTCATACTATCATCATCAGCGAATTTCCCCAAATTGGGGAAAATTTTAAAGCGTTGGTGTGAGTGTTAGTCTGATTAGACAGTACCGTAGGTAAAGATATAAGTATATGGGCAATTCCTCTCGGATGGAAATTAGTGGAACACATAAGGGAGTTGTATTAAAAAATCAGTCAAGGTTTTTATAAGGGGGTAGGCATTGAAAGCCTTAATTATCTTTAGTTTTTTTACATACTTTAATCAGCAAATTTCTGCAAATTGGGTAAAGTTTTAAAGCGTTGGTGTGAGTGTTAGTCTGATTAGACAGTAACGCAGGTAAAGATATAAGGATATGGGCATTTCCTCTCGGATGGAAATTAGTGGGTGGGTAAGGGATTTATAGCAGTGAGTATATGTATGTACTCACAGCCCTAAATCCGTGGGTAGAATAGGGTAATGACATCTAAGCCGGCCCTACAGCGCATTTTGAATGATATACATATACTATATATATATATACATATATGGAAAATCATAGGCATCAAATAATGAGCATCGCCTATTATTACTTAGCACTTCATTAACACCACAGCTAATATCATAGCAATAAAATAATGAACTGTAGAAGTACAATTCAAAGTTATATTTACTGCAGTATTCTTGACTAATATATATTATATTCAACATGGTGTGAACTAATGATGCAAGTTTGTACGTCAGTCATAGCAATCCAATTGCTTCCATAGTTTTATTCTATTCAAGAAATTATGTGGAACAATAATCATTTTTAATTACACAACACAATACATATCATTTTCCTTGTCAGTGATATAGAAGCGCAGCTTATATAAAATGTCATGGATTTTTCCCATTGATTTGTTACTTGTGAACTTTGCTGAGGAGACGACAGGATACGCAAGGTAATTACGAATAAAATATGCACGTTAAATATCACTTTGACTGCAATACTTTGCCGCAAAAGGCTTATAAGTGTTTATAAATTTAAATTGTGTGAATAATATTTTTGTTGAGCAATAATTATGTACGGTCAAACTCATCCTGTTTATTCTCCAAAAACAAGTACTGGCTATACCATTGTTTGGTTATATAGTAGAGTGGAAATAGTGATACAGAAAAGAAGTGAGAAAAGGAAATGGAATCAGAATGTTTTGGGCGATTTAAGAGAATGCCTAAAGGTAATTTGTTTAAAGAGATAATAAAGTTAGATCCTATGTGGATGGTAATGTCAGAGCTCAGAGAAAATCAGAGGCAGGCTTCAATGGTGTGAAGAAAAAAAGGTATAAAAAATATTGCTGTACGCAAATTAAGCTCGACAGGTTTTTCAGGATCGCACAAATTGCGAGTATGATGATGTGTTTTTATGTATTATTTATACCGGTGATTATGTAACGATAAGATTTGTTTGACTTACTTAAGGTAAGGCGTAACGTCTGAGTTTTTAAAAACCAAGATGAAGTTATTTTTTTCAAGTACTGAGAAATATGATAATTGTTATATTACGCGGATAAAGATAGCCCCTAGAAAATATAATGATCTGTGGTAAGGAATACTAATCGACGATATATTTATTAATAGACTATTCAAATATAGAAATCACCCAAGAATTTGATTTTACTACACACCCAAGAACTACATACATTATGAACATTTTTAATTAGTAAAACAAACATGTGTTTACAGATGTTGAAACCAGCAGTCATTATAGTAGCGATGATCCTAGCTGTTTCATTAGCGGATTTAGACGACTTGGAAAAACTTGATGAGAAGAAATATTTTGGGGATGATGAGAAAACTAAATTTGCTTTCGCTTGCTTGATGGACCAAGGACCATGTGGAGAGTTACAAGTTGTTAGAGGTGAGAACATTATACAAACAATAACAGATATAAATGCGGACTTTGTATACATATATACTTTACAGCTATAAGTCCAGGGGTAGCCAGAGCTTCCGAATAAGAAAATCCTCAGACACTTTTGTTAAGTGGGGAAAAGATAATGAAATAAAAGTTTATCGTGATGGGTCTCAAACCGACAACCAGACATTGGTTATACTGATAAATCATTAAACACTGTTCGAAATGATGATTTTTCTAGTCTCTCGTCTAGTTTTATATAGTTTAAGTATTAATCGCAGGGTGATCCAAAAAATGTACATGTGTGGCAGCACTTTTGCGTTGACAGAGAAATAGGTAGCACTAACCTAGGTCAGGATAAGTTGAATCATTATGATAGAATTATTTAGCGTTATAGACTATTTGACCTCTGGACTAGTTCTATAGAGCTTATTAGTATGAATGCTCGAACTAATCTCATTCAAAAATTTGTCAAATACTTACGCTTTAAATTTAACAATATTTTATTTCGGCATGACTTGTTTGCAAAAAAAAGCCCATTTTTTCTGTTGCAGATAATTTAAAACAAATGGTAGAAACCGACTGCTCATCGTGCACACCAAAACTAAAAGAAAAATACGATAATATCACCAAACTAATTGCCGATAAATATCCTGAACAGTTTCAACTCCTATTACTCAAGTACGCGTCAACCAGTGATTAAATGTTAATTATAAGTTTGGTCATTGAAATGTAAATGTACTTATTTATGAAAATGTATTTTAATTAAAGAAAGTGTTTGATAAAAGTTCTGTTTTAATTTTGACGACTCTAATGTAGAAAAGATACAAATAACCTTGATATACGCCAAAGAAGAGCTGCGTCAAATGAAAATAATAAAGAACGCATAATACACATAACATTCGTTCACATTAGAAAAACATATGTTTGATTTTACTTTCGCAGGTGGTAGTTATGAAATCGAATGTCCAGGCTAGGATAAAAACGTAATAATTAATACTGATAAATTTAATTTAATTTTATTTATGGTTTAGTAAACGATAAATTAAACTGAGTGTTTTCGATGAATAGAACTTATTATAGAACTAGCTGTGCCCGCGACTTCGTTCGCGTGATTGTCGAGAACAAAAAAAACGACGTTTAGTTAAGTGTATATCACCTTTTTGAAATAAAATAAAGAACCAATGAAATCTAATGCGCACACTTATTGTGATGTAGGAACTATTGAGTATTTTATAATGATATTTAATTAATTACAGTAGCCATTATCCAGTTTAAATAATAAAAGGTCGTAACTGTGTGTATCTCATTTGAATTAGTGTTTATTTAGATACAGTTACAGGGTTAGCCAAAGATTATGGATCGCTACCTTGTACAATCCTAGCAGAGCTGCATAATGCATCAACATATTTATAAAGCCCTTTTGTTTTTAACACTTCGGAATTTTGCATATAGATCATATATCAATCCCGCCCGATTTCGGCCACAGCAACTTCTGGTATCCGGCTATTAAAAGTGTGTTCATGTGCTCTCATGTGACTGACATAGCCAATCTTTCCGACAAATGTTCTATGACGTATGTTGAAAAATCAGTAACCCTCCAATATACAGGTAGTTATTATTGATGGCCGCAGGTGGTCGGGCCTTGAGCTCATCACTCTTTGCTTCGAGCTCATCACGTCTTTTCCTTCCGAAAAGAAATATTAACCGGTTGACAGGAAGGGGGTAAAATTTAAATTACTAAATTTCACTCAAGAAAGAATAAAACAAACGGGGTAAGCTAAATAAAACCGCTCAAAAAAGGTACTTTACTATTATTAGGGTTTACGGTTGTTGGTTGTACTATGATAATACATTGAATTAATTGGATTTATCAGTGGCATAATATGCACTGTAATAGCTGTGTAGTGTGGGCTTAGAATAGCACTACCCCATTTCTTCCGGTGGATGTACGTAAGAGGCGACTAACGGTATTGGGGGTTTTTAAGGGATTTATGGGCGATGCGGTTGGAGACCCATCACCAACAACCTTTATTTTACCATCTTTTCTCCACTCAATTTTCCAAAAGTGGCTGAGGAATTTCTAATTCCTTAGCTCTGGCTACCCCTTTTAGGGATTTATAGTCGTGAGTATATGTATGTATAATATGCAAATATAACTAAATTAAGGTTAGCCACTAAGGTCACTACATCATTTTAGTGTTTAAAAAAGTAGAACTTAAAAGATGTCTTATGTTTCTGGTGTTTAATACATACATGCATACATATTCTCACGCCGTTAGTTTCCATTGGGGTAGGCAGAGACTATCGATCGCCACTTTGTACTTTACACTTTTTTATCGCCAATGTGGAAAATAATGTTAGTAGAGGACGACCTCGGAGGACACATTTGGATCAAATAGAAAACGTGCTCAAAAAGGCAGGTGTCCGCAGTATGAAGAATAAAAGAGCATGTATGAAAAGATTGATGGATGTAAACGAAGCCAGAGAGGTTTGGTGTTTAATAACATAACATAAACGTTCACGCCGTTTATCCCCGAAGGGGTTGGCAGAGGTACCAATACTCCTGAACTCACATGGCAAGCGCCATCTAGTTTCCAGAGAAGGTACCCACGTTTTGCTTACACAGTGTACTCACGAGATAGGGGGCAGGCCTATCGCCGTTTTGTACGAATACACTGTCACATGACTAAGTACAACTCAGCCATGTGGGTTTCCTCACGATGTTTTCCCTCGCCGTTAGCAACCATGATAAATTAACCACACATATGACTTTAGAAATTGGAACCCCAGGATTGGAACTCACGCCCTTCTGTTTTCGGGCGGGTGTTCTACCCACTGGACTATCATGTCGCTTGTCGCCAGTGTTAAAGTAGACCAAAATTCAGTTTTTTATTATAAACGTTCACGAAAACTGGTTGTGAAGTGACGTGCATTTGAAGAATGGCTAAGAATTTCAAAATTCTGCTCATCAAATTGGATTTATTAATAGGCAGACTATTTACATAATATATTAATATTAATAAGCCTAATTTGAGAAACTAAGTAAAGATAATATTTAAAAGCATTTTAGTAGTCATTTTCATAGTCGGCGAATTCACTTGATATTGGCAGCTTGTATTAATTTTGTCTTGCTTGTTTTCTATAGCTTCTATTACTTTAACCGACTTTAAAATAAGGGGTTAAAGGGGCTAAAAAAATGCAAATTTTATTTTTGCTTTATTTTATTTTGGTTCTTTATTTTATTTTTGCACAACGCCATCTATCGGACTTTGGATTTCAACTATCAACATTAGTTCTATATTTAGACTTAAGATGTCGTTGCAAGTACTATACTGAATTGCGTAACGTAATATTTTTCTTCTTGAACTCACAAAATTAATCATATCTTTTGATAGAGTGAACCGATTTTGATGAAACAAAAACTAAGTTATACCTCAAGTTACGTATAATTTTTGTATATAAAAATTTTCAGCATTAAATTCGTAGATTTTACGTGTTGTGCGCACAAACAAACATATAAACAGACAAACAGACAAACAGACAAAAATTGAAAAAATGATGGAAATGGGTTCTGTTACTTATCTGTTCACACGCTGGCTATTTTTTTTTTCAATTTCTTCAATGTACAAAAATGACTTTTCTACAGATTTATTATATGTATAGATGTTAATATGGTTTGGGTACATATAGAGTATGGAGGAAAAATAATTTAGCTTAAGAGATATATAGAGCCAATGTGGATTGTCTGATAGTAGAGTATGGCCGCTTTGAACGTTTCTAGACCAGAGAGAAAACGTTCTTATAAAGGCGGGGGTCCGAAGTGAGAAGAATAAAAGAGCATGTATGAGAAGAGACATAAATGTAAGGGAAGCAAGAGATTTTTGTCAAGACCGTGCCAAGTAGCGATCGATAGTCTCTGCCAATCCCAATGGAAAAAAAATGGCGTGAGTATAGTAGTAAGTAAGTAATAAACTGTTATGCTGAAAAGTGGCACTAAATATACGAGACTCAAGACCCAAACGTTCACGTCGAATATTCCCGAAGGGGTTGGTAGGCAGATGTAATAATACTTCTGAACATCAAGTGACGTTTTGCTTGGACAGTGTACTCACTTGATAGGGGACAGGCGTATCACCGTTTTAGTACGAATACACTGTCACATGCCTAAGTACAACTCAGGCATGTGGGTTTCCTCATGATGTTTTCCCTCACCGTTGACTACGGTGATAAATTACCGCACATATGACTTTAGAAAAGACAAATTAGTGTAGGCCTGACCCAGGATTAGAACACTGTTTACACAATAAGCGGTGTTCTACCCACTGAGCTACCACGGCATCGCAAATATTTTAACATGAACCACACGATATGCTCAAGTGATGAGGTGTGTATGTGAGGGTTAATTTCATAAAAAAATAATTAAATATACTTTTAGTTTCAATCTTTTATGTTTCGCGTTCACATGAATTAAAGGAATTATAAAGGTGCGTAAGTACGTTTGAATAAAATAAAGCGCAAAATAAATATTAGTTAAAATCGTGGATACCAGTTTGCAAGTTATTGCGGAGGGTGTTGAGTTGACATGGTTATTATTGAGGAGAATCATGAGACCAGCAGAGCCTTATTTAAGTCCACATCGACCACCTAATGTAGAAATTAAATTTCTCGATAAAACTCACCGTGTTATCTACTACCGTCAACCATAGGCTATGTTATGCGAAGGAATTTAATTTGGTCTATTTAGGGCCAGTTTCACCACTTACAGATAAAGTTTCAGATAGTTATCTGCCACATCACGGTATCTGATGAATAAAAGTGGCTGATATATTTTGTTGGTTTCACCAAATATCTATTAGATAAATTACCCGTTAGTTAAATTTAATTTTAATTGCTTATACTCAAATTCATTGCTGCAACCGTAATAGCTCGGAACACCGCTTTTCCTGCAGACGATGACGGCTGAAATATCGGACTGGGCCTACACCAATTTATTTATTTTAAAGTCATATGTGTGTTTAATTTATCATGGTTGTTAACGGTGAGGGAAAACACCGTAAGAAAACCCAATGGCTAAGTTGTACTTTGGCATGAGTGAGACATAGTGTATTCTTACAAAACGACGATACGCTGACGCCTGCCAGTCTGCCAGACGTGAGGTGACAATGACACGTGATGTTCAGAAGAATTAGTGCCTCTGCCAGCCCCTTTGGGTATATACGGCGTGGATATTTTAATTTGGGTCATTGTCCCAGATTGTCCTAGGATTGTCTTAGGTTAATTAAATTAAAATAAATAAGAAAAATATACTGTAATGGAAGCGGAGAAAATCATGAAATCATGTTAGAGCACATGACTCTTTTTTAATAAAATAATTGTCGTGCCAAATTTATATCATTATTAATACTTCAGCAATGTGAACGTACACGATAAGGCGAGAGGAGTTTTATTGTGATTTGAGAATAATTGCATTTTTATTATATCATACAGGTGAAAATTAAGAGAAGGCTTATATATGATTTGAAATATAAACATAGTTTCAAGTCATCCCATTCCAGTTCCCATTACGGTATCCGGAGACTATCAATGGCCACTTTGTACAATTCTAGCAAACCTTTCAAGTTTTGTCAAGATTTATAAATCTTTTCATACATGCTCCTACATTCTTCAACCTAAGGGCGACGCCGTTCTTTTTGAGATGATTTGAAACTATTGTGATGAGTAAATTCTGAAACAAAAACGGATATCTATCTAATAACATACATACATATACTCACGGCTATATTTCCCAAGAAGTGGTAGCCAGAGCTAAGGAATTATAGATTCCTCAGCCACTTTTGGAAGTTGAGTGGGGAAAAGATGGTAAAAATAAAGGTTTTTGGTGATAGGTTTCCAACTGCATCGCCCAAAAATACAATAAAAGCCCCAATACCTTTAGTCGCCTCTTACGACACCCTTGGGTAGAAAGGGGTAGCGACAATCTAAGCCGGCACTACACACTACATCTCACTCACTATCTAATAATTAAAGAATAAATAAAGGAAAGAAAAATTTCGACACACGTCACGTGATATTCACAAGAATATGTACATTTGGAGCACCAGAAAAAACATATATTCTACATCTGTAACGTAACGTATAATTTATGTTTATGAACGTGTTAATGTCAATTGAGGAAGATGTGTGGCTTCAAAACGTATCTATAGTGCAAGAAAGCAAATGCTAATTAAATAACGTGGAAAAGCTTATGTTAAACTATATCGCTATAAACATGCATTCTGCTTAATAAAATCGTTAAAGTAAGGGAGGATAGCTTAGAGATTCGAAGGGATTTTATGGAACGTTAAGGTAAGAATATAAATAGGTAAGAATGTAAATGAAAATCGAATGGTTTTACCAAGATTTGTCCAAAGTGGCGATCGATATTATCTGCCTATCGCCAATGGCGTTAGAATGTTATGTGTACTACAAACACGATCTGTAGTTCTTTTGGCTTCAAGACCATGTTTATTTGTCAATGGTGAATATGGTGATATAATATATAAATCATGGTTGGTAATGGGCTCAAATCATATGACTCTTGGAAGGGTAAGGGCCAGTGCTAATCTTAGCCTTTAATAATATACACCAAATAATTGATGAAGTTTATACAACGAAAACCAGCCTAATTCTCAAACTTATAGTATCAAAACGCTCTACTTGCTTCCAAACTATCACAACTCTCTTCGCATCACAATATTTAAGTGATTTGGAATCGTAAGTAGATTAGGATGGAAGTAGGTATGCTCAGAATGTGACACAAGCACGTTCATAGGACCGTTAGCCCGACCGGCTGCGAGCACATTGGCCGGGACTGGTTCTTCGAGAGAAATGCAGTATTTGCCCGATTCACTTTCGAAGAAAGCTCTCAAAACGACCACAACCTTCGAGGCGGCAGGACTATTCGCTTTTGAACGTACGTATCCTTAGATTTTTATATACTGATAATTTATTTACTTTGACTGGGTGTTAGGATATCTGTTTTCATTTTGATTTATACCTACCTATCGATATTCATGGCTATAAATCCCAGAGAAGGGTAGGCAGAGTTTGAGAATATTTAATTCCTTAGTCTCTTTGGAAGTTAAGTTGGGAAAACTTTTTACAATTAAGGATCTCTAAATAATAAATTATTTTATTTTAATAATAATTATACATGACTTTCTATGGATTAACAAGTTTCTTTATTTTAAATTTTCAGGTAAAAATGAAGACTTGGCTATTATGTGCGTGTTTGTTTGTTGTCTTATCTGTGTGTTCATCCCAGCCGCCACACCACAACAAATATGACAATTTCAACACTGACTCTATCATAGGAAACGAACGCATCTTACTCGCCTACTATAAATGCGTCATGGACAAAGGACCTTGTACTAAAGACGGGAAAAACTTCAGACGTGAGTTCCCTTTCTAATAATAACTTCTTATTTATGAAATAAAACAACACTAGTAATATATCTCGGGCAGGGAATTCCAGTGTTTTGTACTAATGTTATTCACTATATACTTATCAGCTGTGAGATGCCTTGCATCAATAACTACTTGTTTTTAAAATAAAACAACACTAGTTGTCTCGGGCAAGGAATTCCCGTGTTTTGTAACTATACTAATATTAACCGGTCTCTTGTCTGTACTCTATGCGTTTGAAACCAATTCATAGCTTTGTGAGAGACGGATATAAGGACGAAGAAATGGGATTTTTACTTCATAAAATGTATTCATAAATGTATGTCATAGCGGCGCTTGGTTTTAAACTAGTCGTGAACTAACTATTATATAAAAATCCTACTTTATGGTGAAACCACTTCTTTCCAGTCCCATTACGATAATAAAAAATTGAGTTACATTTTAAAATTTGGTGTGTAGTGTCAGCTAAGAAAAGCAAAAAAACCTTTTCTTCCCGTGGGTGTCGTTAGAGGCGACTGAGGGAATCGGGAATGGAGACTTTTGAAGTGATTGTTGGGCGATGTGGTTGGAGACCCATCTCCAACAACCCTTTCTCTACTCAACCCCAAGAGCGCCTGCATAATTTCTAATTCTCAGGTTCTGACTTCCCGTTTGGGGTTTGAGGCCGTGAATATACAAATTAATTAATTAATGGGATAAATATCAAGAACTTTAAAAATTTTGGCCAGTCAAATTTGTCATCATAATACAGTAAACAAAATAACATGTTTCAAGGTCAAAAACTACATTTAATAGTTATAACCAGCTTCGAGTAGTAAGTAAGCTAGTTAGTAGTCAAAGTATAAACAATGGAAAGATCCGCTCTGACTAATTCACCTGTTTTCCTCGTACTAAAATGGTCCCGATGTTTTCATTAAGCCTGTTCTATGGAAATGACTGCTTTCACTTGGTTGCTTTTGTTTAGAGTATGTGGTTTGAATAACGCTTACCAAATGAAAGTAGCGTTTGGTAATAAGGAACGTCTTGATATCCTTAAACTTTTTGACGATAGATAGATTTGGTGTAAGTTATATCACAGTTATGGATGAGACTAGCAATTATTTTCCATCTTATTTGGCGAGCATTAGGTCCATCCAACCTAATTTATAGGTGCGTTTAATCTATTATTTTTTATGAATAAATTACCATGATAAATGGATTACCACTCTATAGAATCTAACATTGAAATTATTAAATTCGGCTTTGTTTTGTCGTGTTCGAGTCGCGCTGGTGCCGAAAAAAATTTGATTATTATTATTAGTATTTATTTTGTGATACTTATGCTGACATAACGTTGCAACGAAGTAAAAATACCCTCTTTCAAAATGTTATATTTTCTATTATATTCGCTGAACCTAAGTGATAGATAGCATCATCGGCTCTAGATAATTTCTCAAACGCTGATATACATCTAGAAACAATATGAAAAACTCATGCCTATTTTCTTTCTAGGTGTGCTTCCTGAAACCTTACAAAGCGCTTGCAGCAAATGCTCTCCGAAGCAAAAACTGGTCGTCCGTAAGTTGCTCCTCGGCATCAGAGCGAAGAGCGAGATAAGATTCCTAGAGTTGCTCGACAAGTACGATCCTGCCAGGGTCAACCGTGATGCTCTATACACTTTCCTGGTCACTGGAAACTGAAGAAAATATATTATCATATAGATTTAGATAACACAGCCGGTTTTAGAATGACCTACTTTCCTGTTTGTACCGTTACAATGTCATAAAGTTTCGAAAAGTAGCCCAAAGATGTTTTAGTGTGTTGTGACATCTAACGAATAAGATTTTGTATCTTTACTTTATTTTTGTTTGGTAGCGCTATAAGTTAATAAGGAACATCACAATTTTATTTATAGTGATACTTTTGTAGCGTTAGAGAAACTTGCATTTAAATATATTATGTCTAAATATGTTCCTGGATGTGACGAATTGTAAAAGTAGTTTAATTGGTAACTTAACTATGTTGTATTTTTGTGTCCAATATAATTCTATAGAAGTACCATAATAGGCGGTGACAGAATTATTTCAAACGTTTATGATTTTAAGTCCTAACGTTAGAAGGCGTTATTATTCTGTATGGTTTCGATTAGTGAGCAAAATCGCAAACTTCTAAAGCATTTCAGATAAGGCTAACAATATGTGAAATAGCTCGGCGATATTCTCATTGCTATCAACCTTATCATACTTATTTATGTCATAGTTTAGTAAGTAATTTAATTTAAGTAAACTACATGCTAAGAGAAAGTAAATAGATTGAGTAAAAATTAATACAACAGTTTCCTGTTTCGTTTACTTTTTTCCTGAATATGCCATAATATTACCATAAAATGTTTTATATAACTAGATGCACCCATCAAAGAATTGCTCGGTCAGTTGCAAATCGCAATTACAATCAGCCACGCACATACGTCATACACATTTACATCCTATATTGAACCATTTTCTCTTCTCACATATTAAGCAATTTTCAAGCTAATATAAATATCAGAAATATCGGCAGCTCTCCTCATTATTCTGTTACAAGTTATTGTTTTTACAGTCAAAATGATTAAAGTTATTTGCTTAGCATTATTGGCTAGTGTTGCAGTAGCAGGAGAAAGTTATAATTCAGAATTAGACAATAAATTAGATCTTTTAGCTTTACTACAAAATAAAAGGTTATTACTGAGTTATTCCCGATGTTTACTTGATAAAGGACCTTGTACGTCGCGAATAAAGTCTTTTAAAGGTAAGATAGTGTCTTTATATTATACATACATAAAGTTTATATTCTGAATAAAAAATGATATCTCATGTCACAATTTTTCATCTCATTATCATGAAACATAACAAATGCATACATAATCAAATTATAATTGAATGAGACTGCCTGAGCGAGACCAAGTCGAGCGAAGCTCTTATACGCGGGTAGGGCATCTCTTTGTGATCGAACTCCTCTGGAACGGCTCGACCGATTTCAACCAAATTTGGCACAGTGATCAAGTGGACATTGCCAAGTGTTGTAAGAGGATGCATGACGTGATCATACCTACTATTGAGAAATAATCACCGAAAAACTATTTTCCCATGATTTCAACAAAGAAAAGTCAATAGTTAAAGCTTAAGACCGTCTGCACAGTTAGTAAGAATACTTAACTCACTCAGCTCAATTTATTTCAATCGCAATTTTTATTGAAGTCCTAATTTAACTCCAAATTTCAATCTTATTACTAATAGCATAGCACAAATTACATACATCAGAAGTGTCTAGGGATCAACATACATTTTCGCAATAACGTTTCTCCTGATTGATATTAATTGAAATTTTCTTTAAGGACTCATCAAATAAAGTGTTTTCGTTTGTCTACAGTAACGATAAACCAAGTCACCTTTGCATTAATAAAGAAATTTGCCATTTTCCTAATAAAGGGATTTTTGACATTTGAACCACTAACATTAAAGTTTGAAAAAAAGACTGTAATAACAGTTTTCTTTAAAATTTTATTGGGTAACTTAAACAATTAATAATCCGTGTTTCTACCGCGAACACTAACAACACAAGAGCATCGAACATCGGTTTGGCATATTCAAAATGGGTTCATCCAAATTACGCTCTGGAATGGCGGCCCATGTCCGTTGCAACAACAAAAAGAGGTCTTCTTGCGACTGGATACCCTCCATATTCGGCAGAGCTCTTCTCTGTAGCATATCCCATGCATGCTCTATCGGGTTCAAGTCTGGCGACTGAGCAGGCCAGGGCAGGACATTAATGTTAGCTACGGCGAGAGTCTGACTTACAACTCTTGCGGTGTGCGGTCGTGCATAATCAATAATCATGCATTAACTGAAATAAGGGACCGATTTGCACTTGTAGAGGAACGATGACGTCTGATACAATCGTCTCAGCATAAATTTGAGCGTTGAGGTTGCCTCTGATCCAAATGAATTCAGTTCTTCCGCCGAGCCAAATACCCACCCATACCATGATGGTTCCACCACTATAAGGATGGACTACCTGGCAGTATTTTAATCGTTATTGGCTTCTAGGGGTTCTCCAGTGTCGAACAAGACTCATCAGAAAAGCACACGAAACGCCATTTTTCTTCTGCCCAATTTCTGTGTTCAAGAGCCCATTGATATCGAATCCTTCAATTGTGCATTGCTATAAGTTTCTGACTGTTTGGTCGCTAATTAAGTTCCCTGAAGAGCGATGAAGCCCGACGGCTAACATCATTGCGGTTATTTTTGGAGCTCTTCGAGCTGTGATTTGAATTTATCGGTTTTGTCTCCGTGTGGTGCAGCGATACCGTCCTCCATGGCGCTCAGCCACGGTACCAGTGCTTCGGTATCGAGCCCAAAATCGACTGATAACACTCTGACTTGTATTCAGAGCTAAAGCCACAGTACATTGCCGGGAACCAGCTTCTATCATTCCCACGGCTCTGAGCATTTATTCCCTGCTTAAATGACCGCTCCATAATAACGTTGGTTTTAATCAGTAGTAGGGACAGTAGCACTAATAATGTTTTCAATGCGTTGTATGATTTTATAGGGAAAACATTGATAGCTGATTTTCATCTTTTACTCGAATTTGATTGACAGCTCCTGTTTCAAATTATGAAAAAATTGCACGTGACAGTTGCATCAAAAATACTTATTTTAGTGAAATAATGCCATATTTTTATGTCGCATTATTACATATTGCTCCAAAAAAGAAATATTAAGACTAATGAAATAAAAGAAATGTACATCATTATTACAATCAAATAGCATATTGTGTAAAAACTTTATTTACAAGTCACGAATACATTATTTAGTCCAACATAATTTAAAAAACTTATTAGACCGACAGACAGACAGACCTTGATAATTAAATAAAACTTCTCTTGCAAGAGATGAGAGTTTAATCCCGAGTCGGCCTACCTACACTAACGTGGCTTTTATAAAGCCATATGTGGGTTATTGGTCAAGGTTGTTAACGGGGAGAGATAACCTCAACATTTTTATTTCGATACTTAGGTTACGATATTAATTTCTTAAAGTTAATGGAAAAATATAAAGATTTCTTACCGTTACATAATAACGTTTTTTTAATATAATTGATTACATTAAACGGTAACCATATTCTCGACGAAAAATCATAATAATAGCCACACTTTTTTATCATACTGAAAACAAACGATATCATTAACGTTAACATTGTTTTCTAATGAAACATACCTACCTATTTCATATTTGGTTTACTGGTTCAATAGAACCAAGTCCAATCACGGATAATTTATACACTTTCCATTTGTAATATACATACATATACTCATGATCTCAAATAGGGGAAGCCAGAGTAGTGGAATCGATAATTTCTCAGCCAATTTTGGAAACTAATTAGGGGAGAAGATAGTAAAATTAAAGTATCGTTGGTAATGGGGTCTTCAGCCAAATCGCCCAACAGCCTCTTAAATTGCCCCATACCCTTAGTCGTCTCGTACGCTACCCGTGGAATATATTTTATAGTTCTATTCTAAGCCGCAATCATGTTACTTAGAACGTAATCGATTTACTTACAGATAAGTTGCCTGAAGCCTTAGTAACAAAGTGTGCAAAATGTACCGACAAACAAAAAGAGCTGGGAAAGCAGTTGGCGAAAGAAGTAAAACGAACTTATCCGGATCTTTGGCGCGAGCTGGTCATTAAGTACGATCCTGAAAGATTGTAAAAGCTTTCCAAGATTCCCTTCAAACATCTTAATTGTTTTTCTTGAGTATATAATGTTTATGTTTATTTTAATAGTTATCAATAAAAAATATTTTGATTCGAAACTTTTATTTAATTACAATTCATACGAAAACTATTTTAAACAATTTAAGGATTAAAATATATAAAAGAGGTAAGGTAATGGATATACTATATAAAGCTGATGAGAATAGTAATTTAAGTAGTGGACAACCACGCAGAACGCATTTAAATAATAAAAAATATTGAGGATTTTGCTAATAAAAGCAGTGCAAAGAATAAAAACATAGTTTTCAAAAAACTGGAAGTTGTGTGGGGAAAAGCTTGTAAAGTTAAGCTTTTTGGTGATGGGTCTCCAACCGCATCGCTCAAGAATCACTTTAAAAGTCACAAATCGCTTAGTCACCTTTTACTATTTACAAGGATAACTAATCGATCGAGAAGATAAAAAATATAATCGAATCTATTCTGTTATCCTGACGTGTAGCTAACAGCAGGTCTTTTTTGTCTTCGTATAACTAAAAGTATAAATTCTTGGGAAAACCCTAATTTGGTAACTTGGTTGTAATTTCGTGTTTCATATAATCCTACAAAAGTACTGTACGTAGCCAGTAACCGTTTTTTAAGGAGTTATATTAGGAAGACTTTTGTATGGTTTCGGTTAGCGACGAATTAAATAAAATTGACTTTTTTATGAATTTCAGATAATGATTACAAACTGTAAGATAGGACGAAGATATGTAATAGGAAGACAATATCTTTTGTATAATTTCGGTTTGCGGCAAATTGTATAAAAACGAAACATACCATAAACATAAACGTTCACGCCGAATATCCCCGAAGGGGTTGGCGGAGGTACTAATACTTCTGAACAACACGTGTCTTTGTCAAAACAACTTTTGACTTTCGGATATTTTAATCGCGTGTTATGACATGGTTCTTTAAAGCCCCGACGTTTCGAAAACTTTTCAGTTATCATAGTCACGGGAAGACTTAGGTGTTATTTGTCATTCATTATACAGTACTATTAAATTATTAATACTAACTATCTTCACAAAATTTAAGTTTTAATTATAATGTGCAATCGTGAAAGTCTAAGAAAATACTACGTGTCTTTGTCATCTGGTGTTCAGAGTACCCACGTTTTGCATGGACAGTGTACTCACTTGATAGGGGGCAGACCTATCGCCGTTTTGTACGAATACACTGTCACATGACTAAGTACAACTTAGCCATGTGGGTTTCCTCACGATGTTTTTCTTCACCGTTAACAACCATGATAAATTAACCACACATATGTCTTTAGAAAAAAAATATTGGTGTGGGCCTGACCCGGGATTTGAACACTAGTCGTTTGCACGTTAACCGGTGTTCTACCCATTGAGCTATCACGTCGCTATAAAAACGAAATTTTAAATTTTGCCATTGCCATAACTGTCATTGCAATCAATCTAATCAAACATATTTATTTCATAGTCGAGGAAGTAATTTAATCTAAGTGAACTACATACTAAGAAAAAGGAAATAAATGGAGAAAAAATTAACACAATAGTTTCCTGTTCAGTTTTCCTGTTTCCTTTATGCCATAACAAGACCATTGAATGTTTTATTGTAACGCGGTGTACCTATCAAAGGATTGCTCGGTCAGCTGCAACTCGTTTAACAATTATCCTCGCAAAAACGTCACACACATTTACATCCAATATTGAACCAGTTACTTCTCACATATCAAACAGCTTTACAAACTAGTATAAATATCAGAAATATCGGTAGACCTCCTCATTGTACTGTGCCGAGTTGTTGTTTTTACAGTCAAAATGATCAAATTAATTTGCATAGCGTTATTAGCTAGTGCTACATTGGCACAAGAAAGATATAATTCACAATTAGACAGTAGTTTTGATATTTCAGAACTACTAAAAAACAAAAGGTTGTTACTGAGTTATTCCCGATGTTTACTTGACAAAGGACCTTGCACGCCCGAAGTAAAGTCTGTTAAAGGTATGATTTGTTCTTATTTTGATACATACATTAATTTAAAAACTTAAAAAACATGTCGTGCAGTGTCGGCTTAGAATAACACTACCCCATTTCTACCCGTGGGTGATCGTAAGAGGCGTCTAAGGGTATAGGGGCTTTTTAAGTAACTTTTTGCCGATGTGGTTGGAGACCCGTCACCAACAATTATTTATTATTACGATATTTTCCCCAATCAACTTCCAAAAGTGGCTGAGGAATTTTTCATTCCAAAGCTCTGGCTACCCCGTTAAGGGATTTATAGCCGTGAGTTTATGTATGTATGAATGTAAAAAACATATCACTCACTTTATCTATTTCATAGTTGAAAAACCGTTTTAGCTCAGTAGGAAAACCACCTCTTCTCATGCAGGATAGAGATGAGAGTTCAAATTACGAGTCGGGCCTACACCAATGTGTTTTTTTAAGTCATATGTGTGGTTAGTTTCACAATGGGTTAGTTTATAAAGCTTCTAACGTTTACTTAAAACATCGTGAGTACACCACCACCAAAAACCGTACTGTCATGTGTATTCATAGAATTCGTACAAATAACAATAAATAGGCCTGGTCCTTGCTAAGCAAAATATGAGTACTCTATTCTAACATCAGGTGACCAAAATGTTACTTTCATATTTAAGAAGTATTAGTACCTCTGCTACACATTTGGGGATACTCGGTGTGAACGTTTAGTTTGAGTTTAATAAGAGTTTAATATCGTAATTTTTACCTTAAGTCAAAAAAGTCGATAAATAGAATATTTAAGAACTAAAAATGAGACGAATGATATTTTTTATTATAATACCGTAATTTTTATAATAATACTTTATCCTTAAGAGTATTGAACAGAAATAGCCTTCTTAATGTGACCGAAGAGAGTTGTAAATTGTTCGAAAATGAGTTAAATAGAGTCAACTTTATTTTTTTTTCAAGGAAAGATAATTTATTACTTACTTTATCCAGACTCGGATAGTTGAAACATACTTCATAGAAAGGTTATGTTTTTCTTGGGTTACCTTTGCCAATGCGATGAAATATTCTATTGATACTTCTAAGTTCATGGTTTCTATATAAATGAAAGTATAGAAAAAGTTTAAAAATTATCGTTGCATTTTTTACAGATAAGTTGCCTGAAGCTTTAGCAACAAAGTGTGCAAAATGTACCGACAAACAGAAAGAGCTGGGAAGGAAGTTAGCTACAGAAATGAAACGGACTTATCCAGATATTTGGCGCGATCTAGTCACTAAATATGATCCTCAAGGACTACACCAAGAAGCTTTCCGAGATTTCCTTCAAAAACCCTGATTGTCTCTCTTGACTATATTATGGCTATGTTTATTTTAACTATTTTGTAATAAAAAAATTGTGCTATTCGAAAGTTTTATTTCAAACAACAAATAGAATAAACGCATTAAGTATTTGAAAAATATAAGTTATGATATACAGATCCGATATGGATGGTAATGTAGAAAACAACCTTGCAGAACACATTTAAATATGTTCTGAAGAAAACATTGCGTAGAATAAAAGAACACATATAAATGGCTTGATAAATGTGAAAAAGGCTTAAGAGATTTGCTGCGATCTTACAAAATTACGATCGAATAGTCACTGCCTAACTTCATCAATCGGTTTCAAAAACAATGTAATGCACTCATCAATGCTTTTTCCCTCTTTTCTTATTCATTGCCCTTCTGAATGTTTCAAAACAAACAAATTTATTAGGATGATAAATTTCGGCTTCTTTCCAAATTTCTTCAAATTCCTCATCGTTGAATGTTTCACCAGCTCCTTCAAAGACTTTTCTAACTACATTTGGTTCCCGAACGGCGTACATATCACGATGATCAACATAAAACAGGGTCATTACTGAGGGGTTCAAACAAGACCGCATATCAGATTCTTGAGGTAAACAAGCTCTAGCAGCTTTGCAATATCCTGCTGGTGTAACAGGATAATCCTTATCGAAAAATTGACCTGAATCTACACCAGCTACTCTACGATCATCTTCCTCCTTATTTGGCTTGATCATATCTTGGTAAGTTGTTGTGAAATCAATACACTTAGGATCCATGTCAAACACTCTAGGTAGGTCCGGAAGACTGTCTTTAAAGTTTAGGATTCTGACAAATGTTTTGTATTCAATGTTGTTTCCATCAAAAATTTGCCACATTGATAAGAGGGGTTCTAATAAAACAGGGTCAAATCTGATTAGTTTTGACGCGCAGTAGTTGTATATAATTGTTTTATCTAGCCATCCCGTTTTATTTTCATCAAAATATTTCAATTCTAAGTAGAACGTTTTGAAAAATGTAGGTAAGAATTTTTTGGACATGACTTTACGCAGCGAGTTTAAGTGACTCAAACTTCTTTTAAAATCTTCTCGAGCTTCATTTAATTCACATGTAACTAGGCACTCATAAAGCTTATCTGAAGGTTTAACCTTACCAAACGCATGACCTTCCTTCACGTATTTAATATTATCATTGGGGCACAAGGCTTTACCTAATCTTGATTGGTGTTCTTCTGCAAAATCAGCTTGACCTGAATGATTAATGACAAAACTCCCGTTTCCAGATATAATTCTTGGAACTTGTAAGCAAGCTTTTACTTGAACACCGTGAGGGTCTGTGTGACTTCTCATGCCATACGTATAATCAGGGTCGAAAGCTGGTCTTTGGTACGTGCGGTCTACTTGTAGTGCACATTCTTTAGATGGAGGTGTTTGACCTTTAAGAGGGTGTTTTGGCATTATAACATCGTATGCTCGTTCAGACCATGCTACTTTTTTCCCATAAGTTGTTCCATTAATATCATAACCAGCTGGCATCATGGGTATAGGGTCTCTGCTCTTTCCAAGGGGTTTCTTCCAATAAGAGGAATAAACTGTTTGCTTAATATCTTCGACTAATGTTTGGAATTTAGTTAAGCTTGGTGGGTTAATAAGAGCTGCCATTTGACTGAACGGACCACAAAAGCGTGAATCCAATTTAATTGGATGGCGAAGGGGCGGGAGCGGCCGACGCTTTGGTGGAGGGATTATTGCATCATTAATTAAGGCATCAACTTTGTTTTGCAATAGATAGTACTGCATATGATCTGGGACACTCTCATCTGGTTGAGCGGTGGGTACACCTGCAGCAAAAACCTTAGGATCTCTTTCGTAAAAATTACCAAAATTACCTTTACCTCCAGTAGTGGCTCTATGGCAATTCGCCATATTAAAAAACTCCACAAAACTTTACTTTTATACAATATGAGGAGTTTTGCTTTTTATTACTATGAATAAAGAACAATTCAAACCAATTTTATTTCTTCAGGAAAAAGTAAATATAGATTTGTTTTTGTTAACTGAAAGTCAATTTGACGGATAGTGATCATTGACATTGACTCATTAAATTGTCACCATAGATCACATGGATGTATTAATATAGAGGATCCAGTACTAGCGTTCCAAAGCGTCCTAAACATGATGTCTAACTAGAGCGCTTTACTCGTCCTAAGTATGGCTTCATAGTATCTGTTGATATTATGAAGTGTTTTAGTAAGGATTCCTCAAAAGGTTACAAAAGCACATATATAATTTACATACATATAATCTAAATTTATAGATTATATATTCCAAAAAAGGTAGCCAGAGCTTCAAAATCAAAATTTTCTTAGCCACTTTTTGAAGTTGAGCAGGGAAAAGATGCTAAAGTAAAAGATTATTCGAGAGGAGTAATGACTTCAAAAGCCCCATAACCCCTCAGTGGCCAAAGCCTTACGATGCCCGCGGTAAAAAACAGATAAGTGTCATTTTAAGCCGGCATCTTATTTCACTTCTATTTATTACTTCTGGAACAAGGGAGAAGCACTTTCGAAGCTTCAGAGTATTTTATTGATTCGACAATATTTGACCCCATTGGATGATAGTCATCGTTGGGTGGAAAGAAAAACATGACGATGAATTGAAACACATACATATCTTTTCTTAAGTGGAGCATTACTGGCTCTCCACTATAATGATCATAGATGGCCTTATTATATTCCAATCACTTAAATAACTGAATAAACCCATTTAGTAGACCCCTAGACTACTACTACTATGGGGTTAGTTATTTTCTGATGCGATAATTTTCGTATGTTTGTTTGTATATCATCATCATCATATATTTTGTTATAATAATCTTTATTTCAGAAAGAGCCAAATACATTATTACTACTACTACATTCTATATCTTTATATATATTTAACAGTTTAGCTATAGGTATCAAACGCACTGAGCTTTAAGACAATAAGCTCGGTGATATTTCTGTCACCAGCCCGGCTAGTACGAGCGGTGTTTTAACTAGTTATCGCGTGGGATAAAGCAGCCATCTCTTACGCAGTTAGTTAGAATCGTATACTGCCATTTCATTCTAACCGTTATCGTGTCGATAAAATAGCGCTCGTGCTTGCCTTCTACATAGCTATTACGAGCGAGATTTTAGCTAAATATCGCGTGGTATAAAACAGCCATCTCTTACGCACATAAGCCATAAGCACAGCCATTTCGAACCGATATCGTGTCGATAAAATAGCGCTCGTGCTAGTCCTCTGATGTTAAGAGCAACCACGTTTAACTTCCACATTAGATTCGATCCACGTAGGGCTACCAATGTACACCTTTAAAAAGTATTCTTTGCATCAGAAATCAAAAACATAGTTTTTTTTATTTAGTATCTTCTATTTTGCCAAGCTTTCACGAATGCTGGCTATTGAATAAAATAAAATGTTACAGTGTTAAATAAAATAAAGTAAAGTTACAGTTTTTTGATAAAATAACGGTCATCTTAGCTTTGTTTCAGTTAATTTCAAGAAAATATTGTTTAAAAACATAATATCTCAAAATGGTTTCGTAATCAGCACCACTTTTGTAAAACTTTGCATACCGAATTGTAGAAGAATTATTAACTGAGTTTTATCTTGTCTTACTAATATTATAAAGCTAAAGAGTTTTTTTGTTTGAACGCTATGATCTCAGGAACTACTTGATCGAATATAGTCCATTCCGATTGTTCATTTATCGAGGAAGGCTTTAGGCTGGCTGGCTTTAGGATAAATTTCAATAATAATACTAACAATAGGTTGAAGTAATTTTCACTGTCTACTAACAAATATATGGATTAATAAATAAAGTTTAAATAAAGGAAAGAAAAATTTCGAAACAGGCGGGAATCGAACCCGCGACCTCGGGTATACGCCCCCGTCGCTCTGCCTACACTATTCACAAGCACACTATCTCTATTTAGAAACTTAAAACTTGGTGCGATTGACTGTTATAACCACTTAATTTAAATCTTTTTGTTCATGAAAACCTCATGTGGGGATTATTACTAATAAATAAAGAATAAATAAAGGAAAGAAAAACTTCGACACAGGCGGGAATCGAACCTGCGACCTCGGGTATACGCACCGACGCTCTACTCTACTGTTATAACCACTACAAAAGGATTTTATGAAATTCATCCATCAATCATTCATGAGTATATACACTAAAGACCATAAATCCCAAAAAGGGTAGCCATAGCTTCGGAGATAGTAAGTAATTCTTCATCCACTTTTGGAAGTTGAATGGAGAAAAGGTAGTCAAATAAAGGATTTTAGTGATGGGTCTCCAACTGCATCCCTGAACAATCACTTAAAAAGCCTCAATGTCCTTTACATTTTTTATATAACTTTTTTTTATATAACCTGGATTCAAATAATGTAGTCCACGCGGACGTAGTCGCGGGCAAAAAGCTAGTAATATATATTCCGTAATACATTTTTATTTTGTAGTAGTTTTCTATAGTTTTTTTGGCTATATTTCATCGTGTAATACCTAATACTTTCTCAATATACTTTATTTTTGCAGTAGTTTTCTAAATAGTATTGTTTGTTTTAAGGACAGTATTTTGTAAATATTATTTTCACAATAATTAATACTGTTTTTATTTTGATGTCGATAGGTGTCATCTACAAAATGATTTTTACTAGTTTAGATTTTTGTTTACTTAAGCATACGTTTAGTTTACCTTATTATGAATAAATATCGAAATAATTGAATTACTTTTATAGTAGCATTTTTTTTTCCATTACACATTATATTATTGCATGCATACATATTTTCACGCCGTTAGTTCCCATTGGGGTAGGCAGAGACTATCGATCGCCACTTTGTACGATCCTGGCAAACCTCTCTAGCTTCATTCACATCCATCAATCTTTTCATACATGCTCTTTTATTCTTCGTACTACGGACACCTGCCTTTTTGAGTACATTTTCTATTTGATCCAAATGTGTCCTCCGAGGTCGTCCTCTACTAACATTACATTCGACATTGGCTCTATAGATCTCTTTTACCAATTTACTGTCATCCATCCTCTCTATATGCCCAAACCATCTCAACATTCCTTTTTCTATCTTTCTTACAATATCATCTTTTACACCACATCTTTCACGAATCACGTCATTCCTCACACGATCACATAACCTCACATTACAAACTTTTCTGAGGGACCTCATTTCTACTGCATTCACTCTGCTTTCATGCTTCTTCTGCCACAGCCAACATACACTGCCATACATAAGCGTAGGAACGAGGAAAACATCATGCACAGCCATTCGGGCCTTTTCGGACACCGATTGACTAGACATGAGACTATCCAGTGCTCCATTTACCGCATTACTCTTTTTTACTCTTATTTCAATGTCTTCATCACACTTTCCATCCCTAGTGAACAAACTTCCCAGATATACGAACTCTTTCACTTGTTCCACTTTCTTACCATTGATCTCAATCACGCATTCAGTCATATTCTCCTCTCTCTCAAAAACCATGGTTTTGGTTTTATCTACATTCACTCTCATTCCTTTTCTTTCAAACGACGCACATGCAATATTCATCATCTCTTGCAACTCTTCAACCAACGATGCAAGTAACACTTGATCATCAGCATATAAGATGATATTATTATCATTATATTATTATTATCCGAAATAAATGATTTGAATTGAATTGAATTATTCATCTATCTGATTTTGATTTTGCATTTTCTGAAGTCATTATACGGTAATTCCTTTGACATATGGGCATTTTCACTAAAAAGTGCCCCCCTCCTTTTTAGGGTGTCCCACGTTTTTGAAGTTGTATTATTAAATTCATATATATACATATATTTTTTTAAATTTCTCAAATAAGATTTAAATATATTAGACTTGTATTTAATGAACAGTCGTTGTGAAAATAAGTTTAGTTGATTAAATAATGTTAATTCAAAATACTGAAAGGAGATATTTTTAGCCTGTCCCAGTGCTTACCATCTTCGGGTAATTGAAATTTACGGCAATATTTTATAATACACACTATGGAAAGTTTACTTAAATATGAAGGAAATTATATGGATAGTCCAACTGAATCAAACTGGTCATTTAAAACTTTTTAATAACACTCGTAAAATTGATTTGAAAATAATGTCTAAATCTGCAGCCGACCGGACATGTCAGTATAGTGACGGTCTGAATGGATATATTTTTTCTACCAAATCTGTTTTGTTTATTAAAAATGGCAACACTACCTACAAAGGATCAAGCTTCCATTTTGAAGTCTGTCAGTTTGCCGAAATTTCGTGACGAGGAGGGAGTGTTTTACTGCTATCAACGGTTGTCCACAAGTTTCCGAGTCAGGTTTGGAGCCTCTTTTTCTTCTTTAATGCTTTTATTATAATCTTTAACTATTTTAAATCTATTTATACGTTATTACGATAAACTTTTAGCTTTACAATGCTGAAAAATAACAATTTATTTAGGTATAATCCATTTTTATTTAATTTCGCCTGGATATGTGTGACGGTCAGTTTGGTAACATTATAAGTCGTCACCTACAGGCTGGACTACCAAAGTCACCAAACTGACGCATAAGGCTAGGACTACATGAAATAAACTTTCATCTATTTATTACTGCAGAGTCAGAGGCGGTGAGTTTCCTTCCCATCCAGGACAAATAATTGTGTGATGAACAATGATGTTTGTTGTTTTGTGTCTGGGTGTTGTCCGATTTCCATGGTACAGGGTTTGCTTAATAATAAGTTCTTTAATTAATAAATACAATCAGTCTCGTAGTACAAATGAGACTGTTTGTACTACGAGACTGATTGTATTATGATGAGACTGATTATATTTCTAAGATTAAGAGCTATGAGCTACGTGTTTCGTTTCTTGCAGAACAATATTCCATTCAAAGTGGCCATTGTTGTTGTGTATTATGTAAGTTTCACTAGGTATAGTTTTCTGTGATTGACCTCATAAAAGAAGTAGACGTAATTATAAGAAACTAGAAATAAAAGTGGCCTAGCCCTTTTCAAGATTTTATATTTCTTAGTTTTAAAGGCCAACTTTGGGCGATAAATAACTTTTGAAGTTACCTTATGGTTTAAACTCTTTTTTATAATTATTATAGAGCTAATTTGCGCTAATGGTTACTATGCTTTGTTTTAAGTAACTTAACTGTCATTTCATGTTTACGTTTAAATATTCAAGAATTAAACTACATACAAATAAAAAAAATCTGAGTTTTATTTCAACAAATTTTGCATACATGTAACCTAAGCTTTAGGATTTTAGGTATGTCAGTTTGGTGACTGTCCCAAATTATAATAAAGTTGTTTTATTTTTATTAATTTTATTTTTAGTATTCTGCTTAGTATTTATTTTTTATATTTTTTTAATTGGCTTAATATTAAGTAATAACAAATTATAATTTTAATAACCGGTTTCTAAGTTAACATAAACCAGAAAATTATGAGCACAATGGCATGACTTGTCACCAAACCGAAAGTAAAATGAAAATTTTAGAAAATTCATTTTATTTCTACATTGTTAAGCATTCAAATATAATATATTGACTTATTTGGAATACATATAAAGCAAAATTTAACTCAATTACCATTTTGTTTTCGACATACAGCCGTTTCAAAGAGTCACCAAACTGATCACAATTTCAACGTACTGTCCATTTCATTAATGTTTTTTAGTAATTAAACAATGTAATTATCGGAAATCAAATATGATTTCCAGTACATCAAACTTTAAAGAACATTCTAAAAACCTTAAACAACAAAAAAAAACTTATTTTTTTAAATTCGCAAATTTTCAAATGGGTGCACCTTTTAGTAAAAATGCCCATATATATAACGCGAGTTAAAAAATAAATCGTCATTCAAAAAGAAGCTTAAGATTACGATGTTAAATATAACCATAGTTAACATCACACCTGCAACTGAATGGCTATTATTCAATAATATAATTAATATCTTTATTCATACATTTTATATAATTTTTAGGTCTATATCGTATATAATTATGTGAAAGTTTATTATGAATATATATGTACATAAATGTATTAAGACATTATGAATATGGTTTTGTGGTATGGTTATATGTCGGTGAAGGATTAGAAAGATGTCATTAAAGTCGTGTTCTTTTTTAGCTTTATTTTTATTATTAGTTTTTGATCTGTGTTTCAATGGTTAAATGTTTTGATTTTTAGTTTAGGTTTTATCTTATTTTATATATTTTACAAGAGTCCCGGCTGAAAATCATCGTGCATTAAAGCTAAAACTCTTGTACATATGCTGAGTCGACGCCTTTTTGGCTCTCATTGTGTGTAATTTATACGATTGTTGTATTTACAGGTTGTACCATATGAGGGACTGAATAAAGTTTTTTTTATTTTTACTTTATATATTTTATCGGATATATTTATTAACCAAACGTTTTTTTTTTTAATTTATAACGAGATACGTTTGGGTTAAGTTTTAATTTAAATCACAGGGGCAAACATTTAAACAAGTCAGAATCGTATTACGTCAAGATTGCATTACACACGGCCAACTATAGGACGCGTTGTCAAGATGGAGCTGCGGAGAAAAGCAATGGGTAAACTCTTCTGCCACCAGAAAATGAAACTAAAAATATCATTGTACATAATAATCGGGACTAACCAACAAAATGTTTTTAAATCACTTACGTGATATGCTTGCCCGACGTTTCGGCACACCTTCTGGTGCCGTGATCACGGGCTGACTCTAAGTTTGAGAGTTTAAAATGTGTATTAAAACTATCATTTATGCAGAAGAGCTTTAGAATATATTCTTATAAAAACGTCTTAATCGCGATCATAATAACAGAAATTGACGCCTACGAACTCGCGGGTCACAACTAGATTATTTATATTGTAAAAACATGGATCTTCTCTTACAACAAAAATGTCCGGAAACATTTGATAAAACCCAAAACCCACTTCAAACTATGACATCCGAAAATCCAGGGAAAGCCGGACGGATGGCAGCCCTACATTCACGTGATTTGTTGCAGGTTTATCGCTGCTTCGTACGGATAAATGGATAAACTATCCGATGACTAAACTTAGCCATTTAGGTTTCCTCCCAAGACCTTATCAACCTACCCAGGATTAGCTCAAGCCGCGACCGTGCGAGTGGAACACAATGATCGTATTTAAATATGTAGAGGTGCGATTAGCCAAGTCTCTCCCTATTTTCAAGAAAATGGTAAAAAAACACTTCCTCTCCGAAACATTATAATATTATTTGTGTTGCATACAAAAGTTTATATATTCTATTATATATTATGTCGTAAAATGTATATATGTATTTTATTTAAAAATCTTTATATATATTGCATATGTATTGTATTTATTGAATATTATTTATTTTATGGAATACTATCTGTATCTGTAAGTGTATTAGAACTTAATAAATATTTAGTAATACTTAAAATAGATAGATAATAGTTTGATGAATAATTTTAGTTTTTAAGCAAATCAGTTTAATTTATTGGACATCTACCGAACATGTTTTTAATCCAGCAAATCTTTCCATTAATGGGTTGTCTGGAAGAGATCGCTCTTAGTGATAAGACCGCCAGTTGTACTTTGGCTTTTATACCGATCTTTTTTTTGTAATTGTTGTTTTTATTTTGTAATGTGCAATAAAGAGTTTTATTATTATTTATTATTATTATTATGTTTTTGAAAATTATTTAACTTTTTATGTTTGTTAACCTAGTTATATGTTTATTTTTATGGAGCAGTGATTAAACGTTTTCTTTCTTTCTTTGATCTGAGTTCTGGCTCTCGTTCTAAGGCGGATCTCTGCTTGAGAGTGTTCAATAGATCATGGTTTTATTGTAAGGAAAACAATATCGATATTCGGTTGAATTTTTATTAGTCTTATTTAGATTAACAAGTTCTAAGTAAAGTTTAAAATCAGTTCAGGAAATGTCATGGAAAAGTATAAGTATCTAAGCTTATACTATTTTATCCAGATAACGAGTTTAAAACAAAAAAGCTACACTACAAGAAAACAAACGATATTTTTTTGAAATTTATTGCACAAGATAAAAAAAGTCACCAACATATTAAGCTAGTACAATAAAGAGTAGATTAAGTTAAAGGAACGAAATTTTTATTAATATTTATTAGACTTTTCCCTTGACTTCTTCGATCTTGTCCTTGTACCTTTGCTGGTAAAGGTTGTCAGGATCATATTTGACTGCAAGTTCCTTCCAGAGCTCAGGCCGCTTGTTGACTAAATGCCTGATCACCTTGTCCGAGCCTGACTTCTGTTTTGCCGTACATTTCTTGCACTCGTTCTCCAACGCATCAGGAAGAGTCTCCTTTAAAGTCTTCGCATCTGGAGTGCACCGTCCTTTGTCTAGTAAACAGTCCACGTAACCTTTGAGAAGTCTTTGGGACTCTAGAATTTCATCGACATTAACATTATCCCATTTATCGGTGTAAAGGGAACTAGGTCTGGCCAAAGTGGTGGCGAGCACACAGCTCAATGTTACTAGGATCAGCAGCCTCATTGTTCCTGGAACAATCAGAAACACGTTAATTCCATCAATTTAATAAGCAATTGGCTTTTTATTAGGAAATGTTGTTGTCGCGCCGCGTGACGTACAACCGTGAGAAGGCCGATGCGTTTTCATACATCGTCCTCCTATTAGAATTTTAATTGTAGAATTATTGATAATTAGCTATTGTTTATTGTTTGAAAGTAATGGAGGCTCTGTTTTTTGGTTGTATTTTATATACTTGACGTTTATTATTTCTATTACAAATATATAGACGCAAAAAAGAGATGATGCAAGATCCTTTCAAGAAATGTGACGGTGTCGTGTGGTTTGTTTCACATTTTTTTAATTAGCTTCTTAAATTCCATGTTTCTATTGAGCACTAATAAAAAACAAATATGGTTTATTTTTTCTTAGTATATGCAGTCAAATAAATTACGAATCATGCAAATGAACGAAGTTGAATTGTAGGTTTATTTTCGAATTATCCATTCCCTCCTATCGTCCATCTTTTCCTATATGGGTATCTATGTAAGAATCATGGGGCCAAATCTGACAACGGATTGCGTAAGTTAGTTAGCATAGCTCGAAGATCTAGTTAGCCCTAGATATCTTGTATGATAATTATATTAATAAACATACTAGCATTATTTCTAACTTATCACAGTATAAATAATAATAACGGAAACTTATGAAAAATAACATTCACATAATAATAAAAAAAAATTATACATTATTATATTTAAAAATAACTAACTACTATTAACCGTTAAATGGTAACTAAATATGTAAAACAATAAACTTTAATAAATAAGTTATCTACTAACAGACTCATGCGCAAAAGCACCCATGATGCTCGCCGCATTGCCACGCTGGATTGCCACCGAGAATAATACATTAATAATAAAATACATTAGGTATATAAAATACATCCAAGAATAAGAATCAAACATCCATATTTATAATAAGAATTATAAATAATCATAGCCGGTTAAGGCTATTACACAAGTGTCGCGTTTTCTTTAGTACCAAACCGATAGTTTTCACGGTAAAGGCCTCAAATGAAATGAATCTATTTTGATAAAAAACATTTCTGTATGGTTATGATTATGAATGACAAAAAACTTATTAACTCATAAATTTAGTTGATTAACATGAAATAGAATAGAAAACACTTTTGCAATTGCACATCAAAAAAGGGAACACACAATATACAAATTTAATAACAAAAGTACAATTGGCGGTCTTATCACTAGAAGCGATCTCTTCCAGACAACCTTTGAGTGGAAAGATCAATAAATCACAGTAATGTGAGGTAGATTTAGAAACATTTTCAACAAATACGTTATGTTATTTTAAATTAAAAAATATTAAACATATATACGTCATAAAATTTATAAGTAAATACTACATACCTACATACTAAATAAATAATGTCAGATGTGCATCAAATGCCACTTATGAACAGCAAGGCAGGAATTCTGAGTTTCATTTTAAGATCTGTTTGGTTAAGATATTTTATTTCATACATATTAACTCATTAAACTTGAAATACTTAGCTTTCGATATTATTTAATTATTTATTGAAAGGAGCAGTGTAAATTCTGATATTTTAAAAAGATAAAAAAAGGAATGTGCCGATTGTTTGAAAAAATGAGAGATGGATTTAATTAATTGGTATAAGATAATTAGATTAGAATAGAGCTAAAGTGGAAGACAATATTAATGGACGGAATCCATATTTCATTTCAATGAAACAAAAAATATGTTTAAAAATGGAAAAAGGACAAAATCTAAATAGTAGAAGATACTCGTAATGTATGAAAATATTGATGAATAGACTATGCTTGAGTTGCCAGGATCATCCAAAGTAGCGATCGATAGTCTCTGCCTAACCCGATGAAACCTAATGTCGTGAACATAATGTTCGAATAACACAATATATCCTTGCATTGAATGTAATAGTCATCAATGTAAAAACATTGAATTTTCCAATTAAACGGTTCTTGATATTTCACCTTATAATCAGATCGCACTAATGAGAGACTACGGTCAGTTTTCATTTCATGTGACTTATGAGCACGTTGTTGCATTCATTACAAGGTAAGCTGCATTATTTAATATACATTCACGACGTACGTTTCACTTACCAGTTGGCAGAGGAAAGGCATTTTTATGCACTGAGATACTTTTTATCTCTTTGATTACAATTCACATATCAGTGAACAAACTATAACAGGGCTACTTTTTTTTGTAAACATAGCCTCGAGCATAGGTAATACCGACATCACAGACCCAAGTAGGGGAAGGGGGGTCAAGTCTATTGTTTCTGTATAACAAAAGACTATCACATGGCTACACTTCAAACAAAGTTTTAAACAAAACATTGTAAGGGTTTTCCTCAGGGTCAGCGCCACCTTTCACCGTAAACAATCCTGAGAGGTTAATGACACTTTGAAGAAAATAGATAGACTAATATCTTAACCTAATACATACATACATATACTCACGTCTATAAATCCTAGAAAGGGTAGCCAGAGCGTTAGAACAAGAAATTTCTCAGCCACTTTTGGAAGTTGAGTCTTCAACCAAAAATCTCCTAAGAAGCCCCAATACCCTTAATAGCCACGTATGATCACCCATGGGAAGAAATGGGGTAGTGCTACTCTTCGGCGACACAACACAGTAAAATATATATTTTGACCCAAGAAGGAAAATAATGAATACAACAATAAGTTTGTATTGAATCGTGATCTAAAGAATGGGAGAAGTAATAATTTTCCAAAAAGCTTTATTTCAGCAAATGAATGCTGACTCACTTTCACCAAGTGAAAACTTAACTAAAGATTAGAATCAATTATGCAATATTTAAATCCAAAAGCATGATAAATATGTATTAATGTTCTTCTATATCTCTATAACCGGGGTATGCCAGGATCTCTGTCTACCCCAATACTCAATGCTATTGCTAACGAATGTAATGGCGTGAGAATATGCATGTATGTATATAAGGTAAATGTTTGGTATATCTTCGTGACATCGTAGCTAAAAGCATGAGTAATTTAATCAATAGGCCAAAAGCATCGTATCAAGGCTCTTATTTATAAGAAAGTTATAATTATTTCATAAGAATATGACTTTATATGAAGATTTAAAAAGAAAGCATAGTAATTTGTAATCATTGGTGGTAGAATTCAAATTTCGCCAATAATTATTTGGTTAATACCACTTTCCAATGAGACCTAATGATATGAATATATTTATGTGCGAGTATAAGTACCAACAATAAGGTCCTTCACAGTTTAATCGCACTTAAACTAGACGACGTGATAGCTCAATGGGTAGAACACCGGTTATCCGTGCAAACGACTAGTGTTCAAATCCCGGGTCGGGCCTACACCAATTTGTCTTTTCTAAAAACATATGGGTGGTTAATTTACCACGGTTGTTAACGGTGAGGGAAAACATCGTGAGGAAACCCACATGGCTGAGTTGTACTTAGTCATGTGACAGTGTATTCGTACAAAACGGCGATAGGCCTGCCCCCTATCACGTGAGTACACTGTCCATGCAAAACGTGGGTACTCGGAACTCTGGGGATATTCGGCGTGAACGTTTATGTTATGTTATGTTAAACTAGTTTCAAGAAGTAAAGAAAAATACACACATTCTAAGTAAAGTTAGTGATGCCTCTGCGACCTTGCCGTTAACCGCTCGTCTTCAAATCAGAGGTCTCGAGTTCAATCCCCGGGGGTAATATAATTAATTTAATTTGTAGAATTAAACCCAGTATTGGGGGATATTGGAGGCTTGCGAGGAGATGTGCGTCGGAGGCACGTTCAGCCGCCCATCGCGGCTACCGTCACGGAAGTGGCTATTAGTCTAGCATCCCGCATTTGGCCAGTGTGGTGGACTATGGCCAAATCACTCTTTACAGGGTAGGCTTGAGCCAGGTAAGGACATATATGGGAGAAGTAAGTTTGTATGATAGAGTAATTAATTTCCCAATATTCTATCCTGGCAAACTTTATTTCATCATTTATCATTAATGACATACATACATACATACATACATATACTCACAGCTATAAATCCCTAACAGGGTAGCCAGAGCTTTGGAATGAAAACTCCTCAGCCACTTTTGGAAGTTGATTAGGGAGGGAAAAGATGGTAATAATAAATGTTTTTGGTGACGGGTCTCCAACTTCATCGCCCAAAAATCACTTAAAAAGCCCCTATACCCTTAGTCGCCTCTTACGATCACCCTCGGGTAGAAATGGGGTAGTGTTATTCTAAGCCGACACTACACAGCAAATCATTAATTAATGTTATTTAAATGCTCTCCTATCCTGCAGCTTATTACCGTATACCCCTATTTAAATATATTCATGGGATGGGAAGTATATAATTTATTTGCATACAAGCACACTTATCAAGTTACCCCAACATTAACTACAATAATTTCCTTTACTATGGGATCTTCACTTGTTTAAAATAGAAATAGCATCTAAGACTAGGAACACACATATTCAAAATGTAACTGTTTTTCTTTCAGTGGGAATCAAACCTAAGCTAATCTAAGTATACTATACAATACAGCTACACCACTCTGCCTCTGTATATAAATCTAACACCAGTAGTTTTAAAAATAATCTAACTATAGGATTGTATTATTTATACCCTAAGTCAATATATTTATACTAAAAGTCAATAAATTGCTTTTACGTATAAAGTACAATTCTAAAAATCCTTAGTAAAGTGCAATTTAAAAGAGCTAATGATTCACTAAACTCACCTAAGTTAGTTCCAAAGCACAACTTAACTATCCGCAATCACTAGGTGAAGTGAATGACAATAGGACAGTTTTACAAGTTATATACTCGAAGGGATGGAATAAGCCATTCGTTTACACCTCAGATGTTACTCAATGAATGCACCGGTGGTGGACTGATATTGCCTAATCAGATCGCGTATAATTGTATCGAGAGGTAATGAAGCTTTATTTGCATATTAAGACATCTAGATAATAATTACACGGTGTCTGAGATCATATTGTTTCCGGATTGATGCATTGTCTAATAGAGTGGTTGGTTAATGCAATGGAAATGCCCGACATAATGAGCAAGGACATTAAGTGTGAAGTAAAGACCGCATGGTTAGAGATATAGGTAAGTGTATTAGAATTATTACTGAACATGTATAAGGTACAAAATATTTAAACTTATTTGATTTGTTACTATAAATTTCATAATTTTTTTTTATATCAGAACAACAAGTTCCCCTTATATCTTTGTGCCTCACTCATACTTTAATGATCCTAAATGTTTTCCTTAAAGTAAACGATTTATAAATATCAAAATTGAATTTGATTTTAAATATGCATTTTAGACATACGTAGTGGAGAACTATGGAACAAGGTTAGAAGGTTACTCACATAATCCAAAAAGTTACAAAACTTAAGTGACAAGTTCTACCAACGCAAGGATGTGGGGCTCCCAGAAGTCGTTTTGGAGATCTTTGGGGAGGCCTATATATCCAGCCCGAAGAATTGCGAAACTCAAGTGGCAATGGGCAGGGCACATTGCACGCAGAACTGACTGCCGTTGGGGCTCGAAGGTTCTGGAGTGGCAGCCACGTACCGGAGGACGCAGTGTGGGCAGGCCTCCCACAAGGTGGACCGACGATTTGGTGAAAAACGCGGGAAGCCGTTGGATGAGGGCAGCGCAGGACCGGTAGTTATGGAAATCTTTAGGGGAGGCCTATGTCCAGCAGTGGACGTCTATTGGCTGATGATTATGTATAGAGTCTTAAGTATACACATCTTTCAGACAGCTGAGTGGTAATGAGCACCACCTCTGATGTAGATTGACTCAGATTCATAACTGGAACTATCGCTGCATATCGCGTTTTCTAAAAACTTGTGTCTGTTATTTATCCAAGTAGTTTTGTGGTTATGAAAAACATTATAACGAAACCTCATAGACTCGTGAAGACAAGATACAGGCAAAAAGTGATTCCTCTAAACATCAGATGGCAAATGTCACATGATGTTGAGAACTTTTGGCCAGCGTAATTTACTTTTTAGTCCTTTTGTCTTGAAGTCCAAAATGTTTTTCATTGTACAATTCTGTACATGAAATATATTTTCCAAATAACTATCAGGGGGTGATTAGATACTGTTGCCAAAAATGCATTCAGTAAAACTTTTGTCTGTCTGTCTGTCGGTTTCTATGTTCCTTATGGAAACAAAACTACTTGACCGATTTTAATGAAACTTGGCACAATTATTCTTCATACTCCTGGGCAGGTTATAGTAGTATATTTTTCAGCAGAGTAGTGAAGGGGAATTTTGGAATTTTGGAACCCACGTTTTGCATGGACAGTGTACTCGCGTGATAGGGGGCAGGCCTATCGCCGTTTTGTACGAATACACTGTCACATGACTAAGTACAACTCAGCCATGTGGGTTTCCTCACGATGTTTTCCCTCACCGTTAACAACCGTGATAAATTAACCACACATATGTCTTTAGAAAAGACAAATTGGTGTAGGCCCGACCCAGGATTTGAACACTAGTCGTTTGCACGATAACCGAGTGTTCTACCCACTGGGCTATCACGGTTGCTATTGTTATAAATTCTTTATATATGTATATATTATTACTCAACTTCAACTCAACCTAAAAATTTGCTTATAACGGAGATACTGAACCGTTTATTAAAGCGCATTTAAAATCCCAAAAAATACACTGTTTAGGAGTGCTAAAAATCTCGATCAATGCGATAAATATCACAAAGCTTGAGCAGGGTAACATTTCGAAAATTCGAATATCTCAAATCCGAAATTCACTATTCAGAAAACTGTTCACATAATTTACGTATCACAGATGCTTTATTTTCCACAACTTCATTAGAACATAAATACATTTTCTAGAAGTATCACTTCCCAGAAAAACTAAAACCAGATTATTAAAATGAATTTTTTGCTTTTACCAACTACATCTTTTACTATAATCTCATTATTCCAAAGGTTTAAAAGACCGAAGTAACTTTATCTATAGTCTTACATATCGTAAATCTCTTTAACCAGATATTTTATATGTTAGAAAAATTGTATAAATAGAACGCGGATGCATGCCTGTTTGTATGTATACTTGCTTGCTTGTTTGCATGCTTGGGTGCATGTAGAGGGGGGGTCGGGGGGCGAAAGCCCCCTGCAGACAAAGAAAAGTTAGGTTACATTCAGTTAGGTTAGGTTAGGTTAGATTATGTATAAAACGAGCGAGCGTAGCGCAGCGGAGCGAGCACCTAAATGTCTGATGCATGGTATACTACTAAGCGGGGTATACTATTACTTAAAATATGCCTGCAAAATTATTCATAGCAGTAGGTATCATTCAATACATCTGTATTTCAAATATATGGAAAATGATTTTTTGGTATAGTGATTATTCGGAAAAGCAATATTGCGGAATTAAGGTATATCTGGTTTTCGATTCTTCGGAAATCCGTTCTAGTGGTTAATCAAAATGATAGTAAACAAAAACAAAAACCAAACAATAATCTGGAATGTAAGAATATGGTATATGAAATTTCGATGAAACAATATTATGGCAATTAAAAAAAAGGCGATTAGTTTTCGGTAAAATAATATTCGGGTTTAAAAGTTTCGGATATACAGTATGTAACCTAGGTTGACAAATACATAGTTACAGTCTTCACTGAAATGAAATTTTTTTGGTTCCTTCTACCTATCTCATTTCGAATGAATGAATGAAAATAAAAGTCATTACCATATTTAAATACTAGTGGATCGGCCCAGCTTTGCACGGGTAGCGTTGGTTTTTAAATATCCGAGGTTCCTTCAATTACTGCTCAAGGGTTACATATGGTAATGACTTTTATTTTCATTCATTCATTCGAAATGAGATAGGTAGAAGGAACCAAAAAAATTTCATTTCAGTGAAGACTGTAACTATGTATTTGTCAACCTATCATAGGAATATTAGTCGTGATGTTTTAAATCGCTAACGTTTCTTAATATCCAAATGAACTAAGTAATTGGTGTTGAAGTACCTACTTACAGTTGCAAGTAAATGCTAGTTGAAGCCAACCTAATTAAAAAGGGGAAAACCACTTTCATCATAAACTCATCATCAGTGGGTTGGCGTGATAGTCGGAATAATATGGCACTGAGCGCCATTCCATGAATTTCAGCTTATATTGCGGGTATTGTTTTTCACTTTTTAGTTAGAAGTGCTTCAAAGTATTTCAGATTTTAATTCTTATTCACCTTCTTTGTAACAGCAAAACCTGAAATACTAGATATGCAACTTAATATATATAATTGATTTGCTGCTGTAGCAGTGTAGTGTCGGCTTGGAATAGCTCTACCCCATTTCTACTCGTGAGTGTCCATTAGAGGTAACTAAGAGTATTTGGGATATCAGAATTTGAATACTTCATTCTATAAACATTATTATTTTACCGTTTCGTTGTAACCAAGCAATACAAGGCAGGTACATCGTCAAAGACCTTAGTAAAAATCAGTTTAGTAGGATTTTTTCATGATGATTTTTTCCCATTTGGTGCCGGCTAAGAATAGAACTAACCCATTTCTGCACACATGTGACGTAAGAGGCGATTGTTTTTGAGGCGAAGTGATTGTTAGGTGATGTAGCTGAAGACACATCACCGACCATCCTTTACTTGAACATCTTTTCCCCATTATGCTTCTAAACAATTTTTTCAGGGTTTTCAGCCATGCGTATTCGGGCTCAGAATCATCTTTACTAGGGAATGCAATACCGGTATACCGGGATCCCGCACCATTTTTGCGGGACCAGTCCCGCGGCTAAATCGTGCGGGATCCCGCGGGATGTGTTGACATGATGTGTCTGACAAAACCATCGACACGCTGTGTTTTATGCGCAGCTACTTCCAAAATAATGAATAATTGTTTTTTTTTTGTTTGTCTGAATAGTTATTTTATATCTAATTAGTGACTGATTGATTTGATAACTTAATAAATAGTTTCACAAAACTATTGAGAGGCTATGTTTTATGCGCATTTGCGCAGCTACTTCCAAAATAATGGATAATTGCTTTTTGTTTGTTTCTAATAGTTTTTGATTTTTGTTTGTAATTGTTATTTCTGAATAGTGATTTGATTACTTAATAAATAGTTTTAATAATTTTTACTTAATAAATAGTTTTAATAATTAGTTTTAAAAAATTGACGACAGCCGTGGTCGAGTGGATAGGTGACTAGCTTCTCGGTCCGGAGGTTGCGGGTTCGATCCCCGCTGAGGGCATCATTTATGTGAGGAGCATAAATGATTGTTTCTTAGTCTTGGGTGTTATTTATATGTGTATTATACAATATTAAATATATCGTTGAGTTAGTATCCCATAATACAAGTCATACTTAGTTTGGGGCTAACTTGATCTGTGTATAATATGTCCGTATATATTTATTTATTTATTTATTTATAATATTTTTTACTTTCATTTTAAGTTCTATAGTCTCGTTTATGATACAGGATTCCTCTCTTTTTTCAATTACTTTAAAAAAACACGCGGGATCCCGCAAATACCTGGATCCCGCAGGATTGAACCTCTCAATACCGCAGGATCCAGCAACTGAAATTTTAGTGCGGGATTGCATTCCCTAATCTTTACCACTGAGCAGTTCACCTAGTGGTGGTTGTGGTCTGGTGGCAGCTTTGTATTATCTTAGTTTTCGTTTGCTGGTAAAGTAAAACCCGTAGTTTTTATAATTTATTAGTTTTTTTTTAAATATCACAACTTGGAGACGTCATGGATGCTAAAGTATCAGTAGGAAGAAAAACTTAGGCATTATAAAATAAAAAAAGATATAATGTCACAAATTATTCCTAAGCATTAAGCAACTAAAATTGCATTATTTTTAATAAATAATATGAGGTTACATACTAATGAAATCGATAGCTTAGTGAAAAAGAGCACTGCTTCTAACACTTGTAGCCGTTTGCTCAAATCCACAGTCAGATGTAAGGTAGTGTTAATGTTTTTTTATGTAGTCATATGGTTGATTTATTGATCAATGATGAAAAATATCCTGCGGAAATCCACATGGCTGAGTCGTACTTAAACATATTATGTTGTATTGGTATAAGGAAAAAAATAGCATGTGTGATGTTTCGAAAAATGTGTGCACTCTCGTTAGGAATTATATGCGATATAATCTGTTACTGTTAACAACATCCAACCCGCAATTGGCCAGCGTGGTGGACTAAGGCCAAATCACCCTATATAGGGTAGGCTCGAGCCCCTTGGTGGGGACGTATAAGGGCTGTGAGGACTGTTAACAACTCAAACAAGTAACATACACATACTACTTTAAGAAAGACCTAGATGGTTAAAAAATACTTTGGATCCGTATGCCTGCATATTTCAAATAGAGAAATCTTTGTCACTAAGCTATCAACATTAAAAGCTGGTACTCTCGTTTCATCTACACGTAAGAAGACAATACATACATACATATACTCACGGCTATAAATCCCTTAACGGGGTAGCCAGAGCTTTGGAATGAGAAATTCCTCAGCCACTTTTGGAGGTTGATTGGGGAAAAGACTACTACTACTACTACTTATCGGTTTCGTAACAATACTCTTTTTACATGGGAGGGCTGTTAACCCGCCGCACAACCCCCATATTGCTGGAGGACCACACCCTACTTTGGTCAGCGAGTCCATCGGACTTAGCTGATCAGCTTGGCTAGGCCGTGCTGTCAACCGTTCCCCTATCCGCCACCCAGGGGACGCTCCACAACGCCGTGAGGGCCAGCGCGTGGGAAAATTTGGGGAAAAGATGGTAATAATAAATATTTTTGGTGACAGGTCTCCAACCACATCGCCCAAAAATCACTTAAAATCCCCTATACCCTTAGTCGCCTCTTACGATCACCCACGGGTAGAAATGAGTAGTGATATTCTAAGCCGACACTACACAGCAAAAAATAAAGTAAGAAGATAATAAAGACATAAAGCTCAACATTGCTTAAAAAAACAAGACGGGACTCCATCTTGACTTTACTTTAAACAACCTTTAGACACAGATCGGACGTGCGATGAAAAGTAATGTCTGTTTCCTTAAGATCACATTAATTAATGTTTCCTGGCCCCAAGTTGCGCAACCCCATTGTTCATGGCAATTAAAACAAACACACTATTTTATTATTAAATACTGCGTAATACTTCTAAGAACAAGTTTAGCTTATTAAGTAAAGGATATTTGAATAATAAAGTATCAAGTTTTCAAATTTTATTAAGAACATGCAGTGAAGGTACGGCTGGATTTAGCTCTAGGAGGCAGGAGGTCTAGGATTCAACCTATCTGATTGTTTTTGTTTCGTTGCGCATTTTTGGGGCGTCGAGGATTGCCTTACGCTATTTTTTATAAGTATTATTTTGGGCCAGATAAAATACATCAAAAATAGAGGGAGTCTGCAGTGAGAAGTGCAGTTTATACTCGTAACTGGCTGTCACAGTGCAGTTTAACTGCAAAAATAATTTACAGAGACTAAGTCAAAATTACTTTCTTTTCCAAATATTTATCAAAATTAAGTAATAGAAAAAGGCCGAGATTAAGTAAAGACCAGTTAGACACTAACTGTAAGTTTACAAACAATAAGTTTGCTGTTTTAAGTTTTAGTTTCCTTAAGTTGCCACTGCCTCCGTGGTCTAGCGGTTAAGCGCTTGGTTTCAAGTACGGAGGTCTCGGGTTCGATTCCCGAGGAATCGTAACCTTACAAATTTAATTTGAAAGATTTAATCCAGTTGGAAGGCTTCGGAGGGCACGTTAAGCCGTCGGTCCCGGCTACTATTACGTTAGTAGTCGTTAGTCTGCCAACCCGCAATTGGCCAGCGTGGTGGACTATGGCCAAATCACCCTATATAGGGTAGGCTCGAGCCCGTTGGTGTGGACATATATGGGCTGTGAGAGAAAGTTGCCACAAACAACTTGTGATTAGATTTAACATAACTTTAACATGTTCAATATTCATCGCTTGAGGTTTTATTTATTTAATTTTATATTTCATTGTCTCTCAAACGTTAAACGTAGATAATTTTTTTTTGTTATGACTTCTTCCAACGATGCTGTTGCGGCGTGAAGTGTAGCCTCTGCATCCGGGTATCGCGAGATCGATCTTCGCTGAGGACACAAATATAATGTCGTATAATGTTGGTTTCTGGGTGATGGAGAGTCATAGTAATCTAAATATACAAAACTCAAAGGTCACATATCAACGAACAGCCCAAACTATTGGACGGAACGGGCTAAAAATTGGCATGCAGGTAAATGTTATGAAAATGGCATCTGCAAATGATTTTTGAAAATTTCTCATATGAAGCGCAAAACACACTGCCCGGCGGGCTAAGTGTGTATTGGGGTTCCCGCTTAAGGGGGTCAAAAAGGAGGTGGAAGTTTGTATACAACTCCGTCAATTTTAAAGCTATATAACGATAAAAAATACTAGGCTATGTGATTTAAAGTTCAAAATGCGCCTTGTATGATTTTTGGAAATACAGGATGTATTCAGAAGGTAAAAAAGAAGGGATGAGTTTGCCAACTGCGTAGATTCTAATTAGTAAGTTAAGACGGTAGTGTCTTAGGATTTCGTGAATTCATCCTTTGAAAGGGTGGAGGGGCGGGATAAGTAGAAAAATTGATGATGGGGAAAAGGGGGATAGAATTCAAAAGTGACTGCTAACCGCTAAACTAAACATTTGTACGCTGATGGGGCTGGAGACCCGTCCACTATCTTTTCTCCACTCAACTTCTAAACTTGGTGGAAAAGTTTCTCATTCTGGGGCTCTAGATGCACTCCTTTTTGTAATTTATACCAATGAGGAAATGCAGGTACCTACTTATGTTTGTTAAAAAAATTCAAATTATCCACGGCTTTCAAAGTCAAAATTACGTAATATGGCTAAAATATTTCTTGCTACAAATACATCGCAATCACTAGGGTCCATTTCCATCTCATCTCATACGATACCAGCAGCAATAATAATTGCTAATTGCGTTATTCTATTGTTAGCTCGCCAATAAGTTATTACAAACGTAATTATAATGCTAATAACCGCAGAAACGGAAAATGCCGATGGCTACGACGTACCTGCGTAAACGTCCTGATTTATAATGTTTTGTTGGTAAGCGTGTAGGTGTCGGCTCAGAAAAGCACAAAGCATCGACGATCGGCAACTGCCCCAGACAAACCGATTTTAAATACATATGTACCAGGCTACTCAGAATGTTTTGCGAAACTATATTAGTTTATTTGGGATACTGTCCAGTTGTATTTATTTTGCAAACCCAGGGTTATAATCGACTTCTTTATATTTTATTTTAAAACCAGTTTCTTGAGAGTAAAAAGACAACAAAAGTTTCAATTTCAAATTTCCCTCCATAAAATTTTACACTTGAAAAATGGGGAATGCCAAGTCCAAATACGGTATTGAGTCCATGATATGTTTCGTCTATGATAATATGTCTGCAGAGCTGTTAAATTCATGTCAAAAAGACATTGGTGTAACTACGAAGAAAAAAAATGCTCCGCAGTTACACTGGGTGAACAGCAGGGTGTAACTGCGGAGCATTCCCCGAATCATTTCAATGGAACTGCAACGCGAATATTTTAAAACTTTGGGTCACCACCTTACAGTCCGGATTTAGCCCCATGTGAATCCTTCTTGTTCCCAAAAAATAAAAATGAGCTCAAAGGAATACGTTTCTCATCGCCGGAAGACGCGCTCACAGCGTTCGAAAAGGCCGTGGAAGAGGTATCAGCGGCGTCATGGAAAAAGTGCTATGTAAATTGGTATCGGCGTATGAAATTGTGTGTTGACGCTGATGAGAAGTGTTTTCAAAAAACTTTATAAAAATATATGTATACTATCATACATAACAAAAAAATTATTTTAGCAAAAGTTTCTGCGTGTCCCACGTACTACTTATCATCATCATCACCATTGTTTTTATAAAAAAAAGTTGCCTAGAATGTCACTACCCCTTTCTACTAATAATATATAGATAATTTTGTATATACTCGCACGTTTACACATTTTTTAAATAATTTTACCTGATATTAATACACAAATGTACAATTGTACTTTTGCTTTTGAAAAACTGTGTTATGTCATATACCTTTTTGTGATGACTGATGAGCAATAGGGTGTTTTCTATTCTATTGTTTCAAATTATCAGGAGATTCTAGTAATCCCACAATTACTTTATTGAATGCTTTGAGTAGTGAAGTATATGGAGTTAACATAAAGTACATAAAATCATGCCTATTTTTGAAACCAAAATGGCCGACTAGTGTAGACCAGTAATCGATACTTTTTATCGATAATATTATAGCTGAAGAATTTGGTCGTGCTAACCCTAGGATCTAAAAAAAATAATAGATATTTAGATTTCTGCATTGGGTGGTCCATTAACATAAAAATGGTGATTACGATTCGTGCTTCAAAAAAGCTTAAAGTAATTGCTGAAACATAGTAGCTATGGCTAGTACACGTATTTTTTATAAAGAAAAAGTGTCTTTCTCATGTTAAATCTGATACAGCCTAAATCATGCAATCCGTACATGAGACGTTGAGGCCAGTAACTAATTAAAAAAAACGAGCGCTTGCTTTGTAAATAGTGGGTTTACTGTTTTTTATTCTATTAACCTTCATTTATTGCGCCATTTGTTGGCTTGTCAAAAACCAGAATAAACAGCAGCGGTAACAGAAATAGCCATTTCAAGAAATAAAATATTTGTATTTTTCATTATTAATTATTATTATAGAAATATTAATAATAATTATTATAGAAATATTAATAATTAACTCTTAATAATTAAAAATTAACACTTTATTCTCATTTCTGGACATATAATAATACTTAAAAAATATTTAAAAGCAAACCTAAAACTACTTATGTAACAGGTAACAAAAATAATTAAAAAAAAAAACAAATGATACTAAAACCTTTCAGTTAGAAAATATTATTTAACTTTATTAAATAAACCTCACTGCCTAAAATCATGTTCCATTTAACAAAAATATCTAGCATAACTGGCAAAATAAAAGAAAAATAAATTCTAAAGCATCTGCTACTGAATTGCTAAGCAAAATGAAGTGAACATATATTTATTATGTTTATGTTTGGTTTAATCTTTTCCTTTCCGATTGCTTCTAGCCATTTTCGCCTTTTGGATTCATTTTTGGGGAGTCTGAAATAAGAAGGTTTTTTTCATATAATATCGATATTATACATCGACGATAATAAAAAAACATCCCTATCTTGAACATAACCTTAAACTTAAATTCAATAAATCTATATCAAATTGTATTCAAAACTCTGTAAATACACTTCACTGTGTAAAATTCAGTATACCATTAAAGTAGGATTAGCTATAAATGCTATATGAGTCTGCTATATGATGCTATAAAGAATAAAATCACAATAATAATAGTCGATTTATTAGTTTTCCCATTTCTTACCGGTGAATTGTTAAATTAGTTCGATTCCTGCTTAAGTATGCTCCACAGGCCAGAATAGAACACTTCACCATTTTTAACAGAATTTCAGCACTATACCACTGTTTATTTCACAATTAATTGTTATTTTTCTACAAAATTTCAATGTTTACAAACAAATCAAACCATAGACTAGCCGTGTGTAGGTCCGGCTCGGTGGATTCAAATGATTCGAATCCCTGCGTGAGCCTGATTGGCCTAACCGGTCCCACTCTTTCTTATCAGGTGCGAGTTCGCTTAACCGGGCCGCTCCGCACCGGCTCGGTTCTATTGTTTTCGAACAACAGGCTCAGGTATCAGGTTCAGGATCGGTTCGATTATTACCGTTACGTTTGCTTGCTGAATGTGAGAGCGAGACAAGAATGTAATACAATTTGAACTCGGGAGACAGAGACGAAAAGAGAGTTGTCCTTTTGTGTTCTTTGTTTGCCAATTTCGTTTAATAGATTTATCAATCTTTTCATAAATAATGGTATTTATTGTGATATTATAAATACGATAGTGTTTTATGTTGTGTAACTTTCTGATTGGCATATATTTATGTGTAGATATTGTTATAAGATGTTGTTAAGATGTTTCTAAATATTATTTATTTTTTTACACATGGATATTTGTATGTTAGCGAACCTAGCCTGTACACAAACAGAATCATTATACATATCAGTTAATTGATTTTTAATTGTATGCCAATAGCAATCGTTACGTTCCGCGAAGTAAGCGTGGTAGTTTTTGGTTGTTTGATTCAGTTCCGAATTTCTTAACCGAGCCGGATTCGATAAGCGGTCCGGCCCGGTTAAGAGGATTCAGTACCGGAACTGAGCCTGAACCTAGTGATTCGAATCCCCTCGTGGAGCTGGATCTACCCAAGCCTACCATAGACAACAAAAAACTTTGAAACTAAAATGGCGGATTCATCCACGAATTCTATATATAGTTATGTATAAGATTCTTGTGGCCAGCATCATTAAAATGGTGTTGGTATTAATAACACCCACAAAAATACTATCATCAGACAGAGACAACAATAGCTAATCATTTCGTCAAACACAATTTTGACAGAAAAGTTTATATAGAACATTACAGATCCACAATCTTTTCTTGGCCGGTAAGGGCTGTCGCTGTCATCGATATTAGTATTGCCAGCAAATAAAAAATAACCATTATAAGGGAAATAACTTTACATCATACAGGCTAATTTATTTATGTATTGAAATGTCTTAATACAACAATTTATATAATATTCATTTAATTAATAACTAGTTGCTGTGTAGTGTCGGCTTAAAATAGCACTACCCCATTTCTGCCGGTGGGTGTACGTAAGAGGCGACTAACGGTATTGGGGCTTTTAAGAGGTTTTTGGGCGAAGCAGTTGGAGACCCATTACCAATAACCTTTATTTTACCATCTTACCCCACTCAACTTTCCGAAAGTGGCTTAGGAGTTTCTAGTTCCTTAGCTCGGGCTACCCCTTCTAGGGATTTACAGCCTTGAGTATATGTATGTATGTATGTAATAGCTATTATTGTAAGTAAACAAGTTCGTTTTAATGTAGGCTAATTATATTTATTTATTTTTGCCCTTGTCTGGTATGTCTACCCGAATGACTGTGTATCCTAAATTTGATGATCTTACCTCCCAAATGTTGTCTGGAAGCTTTTAGCGATAACACTGCCAATTGTACTTTTCTGCAAGCTGTTTCATTATTTTATACTCAAGGATTTGTTATTTGTGACATTTAGAGTTAATAAGTGGGTAACTACTTAAAATCTTTTTTTTTAAGCCTGTAAATTAGAGGCTTACCTTGTCGTGTACTGTCTTTTTCATTTCATATTCACACATAGATCCCCCAAAAAGGTGGCGCAGAAAAAATAATTCTAAACATCAGATATCGTTTGGGTCATTCATTTTGCTGGGTCAGTGAATTTATGGGCACTTTTTTATTGCTGTTAACAACCTTGTTACATATAACATAACATAACATAAACGTTTACGCCGAATACCCCCGAAGGGATTTGGCAGAGGTACTAATACTTCTGAACATCACGTGACTTTGTCACCTGGTGTTCAGAGTACCCACGCTTTGCATGAACAGTATACTCACGTGATAGGGGGCAGGACTATCGCTGTTTTCCACGAATACACTGTCACATGACTAAGTACAACTCAGCCATGTGGGTTTCCTCACCGTTAACAACCGTGATAAATTTACCACACATATGACTTTAGAAAAGACAAATTGGTGTAGGCCCGATTCGGGATTTGAAGACTAGTGAGTCGCTTGCACCTTAACCGGTGTTCTACCCATTAAGCTATCACGTCGTATTTGCCTTGTATTTTATAAATATGTCAGACAGTTATGACTTAAGAAATGACACATTGGTACATACCCGCATTAGGATTAGAACCCACGCATCAGTGTATACGAAGTGAAATCTTATTCAGGAGCATTTCCCAACTTCCCGTAACCCGCACCGCATGACTATCGATGCGCGCACAACTTTTCGGACAGTGTTAGCCTACTTAGATAAAATTTAACAATATAAATAATAATTTTCATGAATTTTTATATTGAATACTGGAATTAAAAGCGTTTATCAATAAGCAAAGATACATCATAAAAATAGTTGTTTTTGAAAAAAAGTTTCCACTACAAAAAATATTAATGAAAGTGATAATTTAATATATACGTAGGTCACCCTATAATTTTTATTTAGTTAAGAACTAACTGACAATGACAGGCCGAAATTTCAAAATGGCGACAGTAGTACCAGAGTCGCCGTCGGCCAAGTTATGATTGTGGATCTGTATGTGATCTCCATATAATTCACTACTCAAAGATTGAATGTGGTTAAGTACTGCAAGAAAAAGACACGGTTTCCATAGCAATATAACATTTATGATATACATGTACACTCACGCCAGGAGTTCCTATTGAGGTGGGCAGAGAATGTCGACTGCCATCACGCTTAGTTTGTAAGATTCTGTGATGCTAACGTCTCGAGCCTCATTTACAATCTCAATTTCTTTAGAATATGTTATTTTTTAAATCCTATTCATATGGATTTTGGATGTTTGTGTGTTTGAGATGAAAAGACTCTTAGAATCATGTATATGAATGAAATTTTGCAGATTACTAGATAATGACCCAAATTGTCAAATAGGAATCTTTTGATCACGGATTTTTTTACCAATTTAATATTCACGCCTGATTGATCTAAGAGTACCGAAAAAAACGCCTGAAGTTGTGTCATAAGCAAATTTTACAGTACGAAGTCTGTCGGGTCAGCTAGTCAATATATAAATTAAAGTTAAGAATAGTTCTACTTCAAAAACCAACAAAAAACTCCTACCGTCCGCCGTTATTTCCTGACTGATGCCATCTCGCGGATATTATGAGAAGTGTAACTTAAGAAATAGGATTTAATACTTAATTATTATAATAGATGGCATTAATCATAGACGATCAGGTAATGGTCTTTGAATCCCTCTATAATTTGGCAAATGAACCTCTTCTTGGTTTTTTACTTTTATAGGTACATATGAGGAGTAAATAGATTCAACTTCAACAGAATTACATCAACCGAGGAGGACAGAACAGGAAAGGCTAATAAGAAGCCTTAAAAACATGAAGAAATGATATACATTAATATAATAATTGCACCTAAATAGCACAGTAGAGAATTTTACGTTTATAGTAGAATATAGTCAAGAATATATAGAATATCACATACGGCTACAAATCATAAAAAGAGTAGCCGGAGCTTCAGTAACTGGAATCTTCAGCCACTATTGGATGTTAAATGGGAGAAAAATGTGTAAAATAAACGATAATTATCGGTGGATCGCAGCCACTAATTCACCCACACAACTTGACAATACCACAGATAATATAATACTATACTAGACAATACTCAGCAGGTTCACAAGTACTTACTTACTCACAAGTTACACAAGCGGCCAGTGAATTCTGGACTTTTATAGCAATCGCTATATAGCCCCTACGCACTTAGCGGCCAGCGACCAGCGGCCACCGTTCTATGTAATCGGCCAGGTTCGCGGCGACCATGGTCGCCAGTGCGTAGGAGGCCTTAGAATCCCAGCATAGCTATTACGAGCGACCTTTAAACTAGCTTTTGCGTTGTATAAAGCAGCCATCTCTTTCGCACTTACTTAGTATCGTAAACTGTCATCTCATTCTAACCGATATGGTGACGATGAAATAGCGCTCGTACTAAGACTCTTGATTCAGATTTATAAAAGAGTGGGAAAATTGCTATAGTTCTAATTAAAACACTGGAAAACTTATTAAAATGGTACATTTATTTAACTTAATTGATTTAAACGTAAATAAAATTAATTGAATTGTGACTCGTGACAAAATTCTGACTAACATTACCATAAACTAAATTAAACATAATACCTTAATGACTAATGTGCACAATAAATAAGGTGGCAGAATTATACATTGACTAGTTGATGAAAATGCGAAATAATAAGAATACGGTATCTATGTTTTACTCTCCGTAAAAATAGGTGTAAATAACGAAAATTTTACGAACAACTACTGAAGACAACACACTATATTCATACTTTCATTAACATTTATTAGGTTAACAAATACTGGTAGGTAGCTGGGTAACTAGACGATACAAGATATAGTATTCATCGCCCATACATGTCCCTATCTATACAGCTATTATATTTCAAACCATAAACTGTAGACAATCATGCTGATGATGATTTTTTATTAATTGCCGTGTAGTGCCGGCTTAGAATGTCGCTACCCCTTTCTACCCACGGGTGTCGTAAGAGGCGACTAAGGGTATTGGAGATTTTTGGGCGATGCGATTGGAGACCCATCACCAAACCTTTATTTTACCATCTTTTCCCCACTCAACTTCCAAAAGTGGCTGGGGAATTTCTAATTCCTTAGCTCTGGCTACCCCTTCTAGGGATTTATAGCCGTGAGAATATGTATGTATGTATCAAATACCTAACCGAAAGTCACGGCTATAGATTCATAGGGGTAGCCAGAGTTTGGAAGTATAAGAATGGTTAGTGGTGGGTTTCCATCCACATCGTAAAACAATCAATTTTTAGAACTAAGACCTTAAGACGCATCCGAAGATCCACAGCTTTATAAACATACATACATATACTCACGGCTATAAATCCCTAGAAGGGGTAGCCAGAGCTATCGAATTAGAAATTCCTCAGCCACTTTTGGAAGTTGCGTGGGGAAAAGATGCGTGGTAAAATAAAGGTTGTTGGTGATGGGTCTCCAACCGCATCGCCCAAAAATCCCTTAAAAAGCCCCAATACCGTTAGTCGCCTCTTACGTACACCCACCGGAAGAAAAGGGGTAGTGCTATTTTAAGCCAACACTACACAGCAAACATTCATATAATTATTAAGAAGTTATCTTATTATAATTGCTTTCATCAGTTTAGAGAAGACATAGCCTCGTACAACTATAATGGTAGCTCTTTACGAATACTTTATTTATATTACTCTACATACTAAATTTCCCCAAAAAGTTTATACATTATTAGTGATCTTATTCAATCAGATCATATTTAACTAGCACCTTAACATCTTACTGCTATGAATAAATAATGCCCCTAAACCCTTTTCTAAAGTACCCTGTATTCATATATCATCTGTATCTATCTATCTATATGTGATCACTATCCACACCAACGATAATTCTTAAACCGTTCTTTTATAAATCATATCAATCAATTTGTAGAACAGCGAATGCGACAAAGACTCTGGAAGGCTTTTTATTTTGGTACAAATTTCATCATATCTTTTCTTCTCTTCTTCTTTATATATTCTTGGTAAATCTAATTGGCTGTAAAGCTGTTTTATCCTCTCAACATGGGCCGGTTCTTTGCTTCCATAGCATTTTTCGAAGACAATCTTTTGGGCTGGAGTGCACCGTTGTATAGCTTGCACTGCGAGCCACGAACATTTGCCTTCTTGGATATCTGTGCCCATTTTGCCTGATACGAGTTCGTCGCTGTAGCAGTCTATATAATCATCCTGTAAAAGAAGGTTCATATTAATATCGGGTAAATATGGCATTTTACTAGTCGTTTTAAATATAAACATGTATTGAATAATTGAAACAACTATGGATTTTCGGATATTTTAATCGCGTGTTATTACAATATTTTTAAAGCCCGACGTTATTAATAATTTTATAGTACTGTATAATGACAAATAACACCTCAGTCTTCCCGTGACCATGATAACTGAAAAGTTTTCGAAACGTCGGGCTTTAAAAATATTGTAATAACACGCGATTAAAATATCCGAAAATCAATAGTTGTTTCAATTATAATATGCAATCGTGAAAATCTTAGAAAATACTATGTATTGAATAAATTATAAATATCAATATTTGATGCTTTTTTTATTAATTTACTAAAACCATGACGAGACTTTTTATTTTCTCAGAGCCTATATTGTCCCCTGCTGTCTAAGTACGATTGTGCAAACTAAGTACTACTACCGTGATAGTAGCCGGGACCAACGGCCTTTAGTGCCTTCCGTAGCACGGAATCATTTTACTTTTCGGATAATCAGGTGATTATACCCGCAATATTCTTCCACACACAGGTTAAATCTTACAAATTTAATTTGATTGTGTACCTCTGAAGATCAAACCGGGGACGTTGAAGTTTAGAGTAAGAACTGAATAGGACGAATAGTTTTGACTTTAGTTTAGAAATCATACAGTTGAACAAATAGCACCTTTCTTTTCAAAATTAGTTCAATGTTTCCCATAAAAATAACAAGAACATTGTCTCTTTCAACGTATCGAAAGATCAGTAAACTGCAGTCGGAGAGGTCAGTAGAGAGAACAGCTACAGAAAAGTATAATGGTTATGCTCCAACAGTAATTGCTTTGTTTAATAACCGCGTCGGTAATTTCTCTTTGGCTAATGAGACAATTATTTACGCACACCTTATAATATATTATACAAATTTCAACTCAACGTTCAAGCAGTATATTCCCAATGGGATGGCAGATATACTAATACTTCTGAACATTAAGTGATATTTTCGTCATTTAGTGGTCAGAGTACCCACGTTTTGCTTGGGCAGTGTACTCATGTGATAAGGGGCCTATCGCCGCTTTTTACGAACACTGTCACATGACTAAGAACAACTAAGCCTAGCTAACACAGTTATTTTAACAAACCTACATAAATTCAGGGTGATTGTTTTAGTGGCTAACCGGCTAACCAGACTTATAAACCACAAATTTTTAGGCGTTATCGCAGCTAAAAATGGCTTAGAAATAAGCACCCTAAACTGGCAATTAAAGTGATTATAGTACAGTCACGGAGATAACATATCAATTAAGTTGATAATTTAAAAAAAACTACATTTTACCTGCATCTGAAATAGTATTCCAATATCAATACACAAATCCTCAGCTAGTGCATGGCTCTTGTCATCGGTTATATTAGCTAAATACATCCCGAGACACACCGGCAACTTGTATGTGTAAAACGCCGTTTTATATTTGACAATCGACTCGTGACGATCGACCGTGAATAGCGAATAATCGTTCTTGTTGCGATGCGCCATCATGAAGTCGAGATGCTGACCGAATGAGGTTAACATTACTGTCTGAAAAAGATGTATTGAATGAATGAATGAACTTTATGAAATGTATAATTCTTTAAAAAAAACTATAGTCATATAAAAAAGGAAAGGCTTTTGTACAGAAATACATACATATACTTAAGGCTATAAATCCCAAAAGGCTTCAAAATTAGGTCAATTTTACAAGTTGAGTCGAAAAGTTTATAGTTATATTTGCTACATAATGGTTGATAATTATGGGTCTCCAACCGTATTACCCAAAAATTTCTTTAATTTGACTCCCATTTAAAAACTGAATACCAGTGCTGAAACTGAATACCAGTAGAAATAGGTAGAATCATCAATCGTGTAGTGTAGATAAATAGAAGACCAAATATGACATGATGAGTCGTTTTTTTGCCTAAACAGTTATAGTTATATGTTAGCTATCAACCTTATCACTACTTTATATGAAACAGGTAGTCCAATAATCAAAATTTGAACGTGATTTCAGTTAGAATCTATAATTTCCTTGCCTATAACTTCTTATTGGCTATTTATAATGATGAACTGTCTTAAGAAAAGACACTGACAGATGTAAGTATTACTAATAAACAACTACGCCCTGATCTACAAACACACCCAAGAGCTATAAAAATAATAAAAAATAAAATGCATTTATTTACAAGAAACATGAGTAGAATTGTTGACAAATAAATTTTATACGTGCTTTACATGTTCTGCCAAAGACCGGCGTGTAAATATTAAGTTGTAATATGGTTTTACATTTATACGACACATTGTAATAAATTAAAAAATATTTAACAATTAAATATGAAATTATTGTTTTAAAAAGACGAAACAAACAAACATTCAATTCACATGCTTTGTCAATAAGTATAAATAATAAAAAGAGGATATTATTAATGAAATGTCATATGCCTATATTTTTTTTAAATGTCACAATTATTTAAGAAGTCATTCACTTTATAAAAACAATTTTCAATCAGATAATTAAATAGTCTATTTTTAAATCCTCTCAGCGTCATATTTTTCATGTCATCACTTAGTGCATTATACAATTTTATTGCCATATTGTAACAATTTCTTTCACTAATTGCCAAGCATTTCCGATTGGGGTATTCCAATTGTACATTGTGGTTGCCACGTTGAGGTCTGTTAGTTGGAACTTTTAGTTTAAATAGTGAAAGATTTTTTTTTACAAATATTAAAGTCTCATAAATATACAAGCAAGGCGTTGGAAGTATTTTGAGTCTTTTGAATAAGGGGACGCAGGAATCTAGCATATCTGCATTACAAATAACTCGCATGCATTTTTTTTGTATTTTGAAAACCTTATCTGCTTCAACTGAATTTCCCCAAAGTATTATTCCATAACGTATTAGAGACGAAACGTAACCGTGGTAACATGTTAAGGTAGCTTTTTGTGAAATGATGTAATTTATTCTATACAGTACGTATACATACTTATCAAGTCTATTACATAACTCATTAATATGTGTTTTCCAATTGCAAAATGAATCAAGATGGAAACCAAGAAATTTAGCACTTTGTACTTCGTTTATATCATTTCCATTGTGTTGTATATTTAAATTTAGAGCTTGTCTCTTATACGTACGAAATTGAATGTATTGAGTTTTTGTTAGATTAACATGAAGGTTGTTTCTATAAAGCCATTTTATGATGTTACCTAACGAATCGTTAATATCTTTCTCAAAACTATTGAGATTAACACAATTTATAAGAACTGTTGTGTCATCAGCATATAATATGCATCTGTTGTTTGTGCTATTAGGCAGATCATTGATATATATCAGAAACAATAGTGGTCCGAGTATACTGCCTTGTGGCACTCCATATTTTACTGGGTTATTATCCGAATTGTAACTATTTTGATAATGCCCTTCTACTTTACTAATTGTTACACTTTGTTGTCGACATTGTAGGTAACTTTCGATCCAATCATATGCTTTTTCCCGAATACCATAAATATCAAGTTTGATCATCAATGTTGGATGAAATACATACTCAAAAGCTTTTGTCATGTCTAGTAATAACCCTACCACTGGTATCTTTTTATCTAAATTTTCGGTTACATATTTAATTAAATGAAAACAGGCTGTAGTTGTGGATGTCCCCTTACGAAATCCAAACTGGTTTGGTACTAAAATTGAGTTCTTTATTAAAAAGCTGTCTAGTTTGTCATTCATCGCTTTTTCAAAAACCTTTGATAATATTGGTATTAGTGATATAGGCCTATAGTTTCGCAAGTTATTTTTATCGCCGGATTTATGAACAGGTTTGATAATAGTTTGCTTGAGACGGTCAGGGAACTTACCTTCCAGAAACGAGCTGTTGACAAGATAGCTAAGAGGTGTTGCAAACTGTTTAGCACAAATTTTAATTAAAAAGGTGGGAATGTTATCATAGCCTGTAGATGAGGTATTTTTCATATTTTTAATAATTTTATATATGTCTTGAGGGTCAGTGGGAGTTAAGAAAATTGTATTATGATTACGAGAAAAATTAATATTTTTATAAATGTCTTTAGTGCTAGCGTCACATGGATTTGTCAAATATGTAAAATAATTATTAAATGTTTTTGCTATGTCAGTAGGGCTACTTATTAATTTACCGTTGTATTCAATTTCTTTAATGTCATTACTTTTATTGTAGTCATATTCAGAATTTAATAAATTTATTTCTTCCTGAGCAAAGTTTAATTGTAATGTTAGATCCTTTACTTTTCCTTGGAGGTTTTTTAATTCGCTATTTTCATCATCTGTTAATGCTGAGAAGCTTTCGGATGAATCGTCCATTTTAATACTGACAGACTCATTTCGGGCTGTCTCAGATACTGCACGTTGGCGTCGGAAAGTTATATTACTTAGTTGAGATAAATAACTCATTTTGTCGATTTATTTAACTTGATAATAACGCCGTACTAATATTTTCTCATTTATAATGAATGACTAACAGCCTTCTATGACATCTAGTGTCGAATAGCAGAAGAATATATTTATATGGTAGTGCCCCTTATATTGATATTAATAACAATCTTAAGTCATTTAGCGCCATCTATCGGAATTAGTTTAACGCCATCTAGTGTCGAGTAGCGTAACTAAAATTTACAATCAATAGTTAATAATACAAATGCTAAAAACATAATAATCTAAAAGATAATTACCTCATTAAACAGCTCCAAAACATCAGTATAGTACTTCTGCCGACGAAAATGGTTCTTCAGCGTATAATAAATGGAAGTCTGTATGAGAAGACCGTCGTTGACGGCTCCCATCCCCACGCCGGGGGTGCGGTGCCAGCACGGGACCCCGCGCCTCGTGGTAGCCCCGTCCATTATATCGTCCATTACTAACAAGTACGATTGTAACTGGAAATAAATAGTTTTATACCTATACATCAAGCATATAATCACGGCTATAAATCCCTAGAGCGGGACTTGTCAAAATGATTTTTCAACATACATACAACTCAAGGCTATAAATTCCTGGAAAGGGTAGCCAGAGCTTCAGAATTAAAAAGATAAATTCTTCAGACATTTTCGGAAGTTTATGGGGAAAAGATTGTTGATGATGGGTCTCCTACGGCATCACCCAAAAATCACTTATACCCCGCGCCTCGTGCTAATAGCCCGTCCATTATATCGTCCATTACTAGCAGGTACGATTGTATCATATAGGCGAATCTTTTCATTTGATAGCCATGAAGTGTCGGCTTAGAATAGCACTACCCCGTTTCTACCGATGGGTGTACGTAAGAGGCGACTGACGGTATTGGGGCTTTTAAGCCAACAACCTTTTCTTTACCATCTTTTCCCCACTCAATTTTCCAAAAGTGGCTGAAGAATTTCTAATTCCTTAGCTCTGGCTACCCCTTCTCGGGATTTATAGCCGTCAGTATATGTATGTATGTATGTTTTCATTTGATATTTTGTATGTCGCTGGTGTTACAAAGTTACTAATACATTTATCTACACAAATATTATGACTATGAAAACGTAAAGTTTTTTAGAAAATATTTACTGTAGGGCTTGTAAAAGTCAAAAGAGGCACAAAAACACAATATAAAATAGTGCTAGTCAAAGTTGAAAGAAAATATACGAAGATATTGCTATAATTATTTACTGAAATTACTCAATAATACATTCTATATAGATGGTTTGTGGGAAGATCATACAAACTTATTCTACCTTTCATATAGGGAGCTTCTTAGAAGCACTTAAAACACAGTTTAATAATCTACCATTTTTTGTTCCGCTTCGTTAATTCTAAAGGTGCCTTCTAAGAATTGTAATACACAAGGAAAAAAAAATTCTACCAAGTTAAATCAGATACATTCTAAAGACAGAAACAACGTCGTTCGTACAAGACGGCGATAGGCCTGCCCCCTATCCCTGTCCAAGCAAAACGTGTGTACCTACTCTGGACACTAGGTGGCGCTGTCACGTAATGTTCAGAAGGTATTGTTACCTCTGCCAAACCCTTTGGGGATATTTGGCGTGAAAGATAGAGTCGACTTTTGAGAAAGATAAAAAATAAACGTATTATGGTTTTCAACAACATACCATTTCTACACACCAGCCCATAGTACACGCAGCCTGCATCGACTTCTCCGTCAGCTTTTCAGGTTTCTCAAGCATTTTGTAAGCTAATACAGTCGTCATGCCTCTGTTTTTCTTGCCACCGGCTAAATTGTACTCTAATATCTGAAAAGAAAGATGCTTCTGTAACAAACATACATCTTTACAGCCCAGCCCAGCCAAGAGGCTCGAGTCTACCCAATAGATAGGGTTGCCAAGTGCAAGTTGGCAGACAAACATACATAGAACATGAATACTTCTCGGAATACGAAAGCAAATTTTACATTTTTTTCCATAATTTATTTTCTGTAGTTAAAATCATCGTTCATTCATTATAATTATTAAGCGTCATTGCTCTGCAGAGTGCGGACCACTTCTAACTCTGAAAACCATCGCAGGAAGGTACGAGGTAATCTTTCGCCAGCTTTTAATTTTATGATACACTTATAAACTTTTTAAGTGTTACCAATACAAATGGATTCATTTATAAATCTGCAGAGTGCAGACATTAGGTTTGAGCGTTAGGATCACAAATTTATCTTCATGGTGGCCAGATTGTAAGAATTAACGAATGCTGTCATCATAAATAAAACTAGAAGCCCTCTTCCAGCGCCATTGTACAAATATTTATAGTTTTATATGTATAGTAGCTGGTTAGTGTCGGCTTAGTATTGCAGAATCCCATTTGTTCCAGCAAGTGTTTTGAAGCTTCTTAAGTGATTTTTGAGCGATGTGGCTGGTGATAGTTTTACGATATTATCACCACTATTATTCTAAAAGTGGCTGAGAAATTGCCAACTTTGAAGCTCTGGATAGCCCTTTTTTGGGATTTTAAGCCGTAAGAATATGTATGTAGAGATAATTCAACAATTTAACCCTTTATAAGGCAAGGTATGACCTAAAGTTCATTATATTTCACTTCTATTTGAAGCTAGGTATGGTTGAAATTATGGTGGTCGCTATTTGGCCACAGCCTTATAAAGGGTTAAATATTCCTTTACAAACAAAACACACCTAAAAGCCGAAACCAAAGCTAGTGTCCTGAAAGTTCTTCGATTCCGAAACCTTTTGAAGTGACCTTTTGACTTTTCGGAGTTGTAATAACTCGGCAATAGATGGCGCTAATACCAGTTAAGGTGTAAAGAAACAAGCAAATTTTTTTGCGAGAGTGGTCACTTGATACGTGGGCAGATACCCGAATGTCGTGGGTTCGTGTCCCGCTTGTGTCAATTTTTTTTATTATTTACTTAATTGATTAGTAATAATCCTCCCCACATGAGGTTTTTATTTATTTATTTATTTAAATAAGGCACACCGGCAGTTAACACAACAGACATAATAGTAGTTATTTTACATAAATAAAAATTTAGTTGTGAAAACCCTTAAAGGCGTACACGACATTGTTTAATTATATTACCTTAACTACAACACTGACTAAACATATAATTATACTGTAACAATATATACAACATGAAAAAAGTTTATAACAAAGTTAAAACTAGCGATGCAAAACAGGATTAACAAAATTAACATGGCAATTACTAGTATTTCTGACTTATTTTTTTCTTAAACAAACTAAAGGAGTCATGAAAGATGTCAATGTCTAATTTGTGGTTGTACATGTTATAAAGGTCGCATATATCCTATTAATTGGAGAATGGGTTCCTAGGTTTGTGCGAAATTGAGGGCCACGAAATAGTTTCTTAATAGGATGTCTCGGAAGATGGTATGGAATAGGAAAAGAGATAGATTCGAGAATGTCAGGGCAATCCAATAAATTATTTAAAGTTTTGAAAAGAAATATTCAATCATGTATTTCTCGTCTATTGCGTAAGGAAGACATTTTAAAGAATTTAAGGCAGAGCTCATAAGGAGATCTGTGAGAAATATTGCGGGAAATGAAGGCTAGCTGACGAGTAAAAGATCTTTGTATGCTTTCGATTCGTTGTGAATGTACGGAATAAGATGGACTCCAAGCAGCAGAAGAGAATTCCAGATGACTCCGCACAAGAGAATTGAACAGTAAAATTTTGGTCTCGGGCTTAAATTCCTTACTCTTCCGTTTCAGAAATCCTAGCATTCGTGCTGCTTTTTTCGTTACACTATCAATGTGAGATGAAAATTTTAGTTTGGAGTCAATAATTATACCAAGATCTCTAATTTCAGACACTTCAGTAAGTAAATCGGTCCCAAGACGATAATTGAAGTCGAGAGGGTTTCGTTTACGAGTGAATTTTATGTGATAACATTTTTGTGCATTAATTGACATGTTGTTTGATTGACACCAATTCAAAATATTATTGAGATCATTTTGAAGAAGAAAACTATCTTCAGGAGATGTGATTGTTCTATAGATTTTGAGATCGTCAGCAAAGAGTGAGTGGTTACTATATTTTATATTGGGAGTAAGGTCGTTAATAAATATTAAGAAAAGAATAGGTCCTAAGTGCGAACCTTGGGGAACCCCTGATACTGCATAAAAAAATCTAGATTCGTGGCCATTAATTGAAACAAATTGGTCTCTACTTTCTAGATAAGAATTAAACCATTGAATTAGCCAATCACTGATACCAACTAATTCAAGTTTCTTAATCAGCAATGAATGGTTAACTTTATCGAATGCACTGGCAAAGTCTATGTAAATTGCATCAACTTGGTGGCCAGCATCTACTATGTGGGAGAGTTCATTAATATAGCTGACTAAATTTGATTCCACGGAGCGCCCTTTTCTGAAACCGTGCTGTGATTTACTTAATATATGATCTATTTTTTTTGTAATAATGGGACAGATTATTGATTCAAATAGTTTAGAGAAACAAGGAAGGATAGAAATAGGTCTATAGTTTGATACAACAGACAAATCCCCTTTCTTATGAATAGGTATAATTCATGCCAAACAGAGCCTAACCTTTTGAAGTGTTTTGGTAAACCTTGCTATTACCGTTTTTCATAAATTTGACATCAAAGTTGCAGATGCGGAACTTTATCATGATGGAAATAGGTCACAGTTAAGGATGTATGGAAAGCTAGATCTCTGCCACCAATCACTGTTTATTACTCTGCCAAAATGAAAGAGTATTTTCCGTAATTTTTATGAAGCATATTCTAGATTACGTTTGCGTCAAAACATTGTACGCATAAACAAGGAAAAATGCGCAAGTAAATGTTTTGCATCCACAAGTCATACTGCCGCAACTAATCAATGACAGAATGAATTTGATATGAGTTGCACGAAATCTACCTATACTTCGATAACAACAAGAGGTAGCCACGCCCTCAGATTGAGAAATTCATCAGCTACTATTGGAGGTTTAATCGGGAACAGATTGTAAAATATGGTTCTTTAGCCACAGCGGTCAACAATCACTTACAAGCTCTAATATAAGTATAATCTCGAAATTATATAAACCCAATCCTCTTTTGGAAATTATGAATACTCCCATAAGAATACCCATGGGGAACTAATAGTAATTGCCTGATTAATAGTAGTTAATTGATATTTTGGCCCTTTACATCAGCGATGTGAAAAAGTAAGTACGAGGCAGAGTGAAAAGGAGAGTATGATATACGTTACCTTTTTCATCCAACTAGCCACTTCAGGCACTGCAGCAAACTTGGGACTATCGACGATGGAACTCAAGACACTAGGTAACGCATCCTGAAACACCTCCCGCTCTTTCTTGGCCTCTGACACCGATACATTTGCAGCTGTGGTCGAGTTCAGACGTTGGCTGGTTCTGGAAAGAACAACTTGTGTTACAAATGCTATAAATCCCAAAAGGAGATAGCCAAGGCTTCAGAAATAGAATAAATTATCCACATTATAGAAGTAGAGTAGGGAATAGAAATAAAATGGTATACTATATGTATTGATTGTGTAAACTATACAGTGGCTACACATTATTACATTTGTCCACGGTATTTAATGTTTTTATCTCTCAATCTTCCTATGCTAGGGTTGCTAGTGAATTAGAATCACCGACCCATCTATTATTGCGTTTTTTTTTATTGCGCATCTTAACACCACGTATCTAAGAGTAGGTTCAATCTCATTGAAATCAGAAAAAAACGTCACTGCACAAGAGGCGACCATGGTGATCGGTGGGCGTTGTGTTTGGAAACCCTCAAGCCAGCGCACGGACAAGTATTTTTGAAATCTAGTCGGACAAAAACCCCAATTACGAAATTGCCATTATGAACCTAAAAACTAGTTCCAAGTAGAGATAACAAACCGATGAACTATGTTTAGGCACATCTACCCTCATATTTTGTCCGCCGCGCGCACAACGACAGTCGGAACTCGATCGTTTTAACTTGTGCATTGAATCAGTTCTCGGCGGCCTTAAAAATCGACAACTTTAAGGATTTTTTTAAAGATTTCAAAGTTTACCTTGCAGTTTGAAAGTGATGGATTCTTATAGAGTAGGTAAGTGGCTTTATAAGCGGTTTTAAAGAACATTCATAACCTAATTAACTATGTCTTTTTTGAACTAATGAAAAACCACTTAGTTTCATACTCCGATTTTGATACATTTTGTTCTTTGCTAAGGTTTTTGTTTGGGTACCCGGATATACCCGGCTATGATTTTTATTGAGGGTTGTTTTAGACATAATACCCTTCTGAAATACAATGAAAACACATCCGGATACGTCCGGATACATGACTTTTTTTAAACCAAAAGAAGATAGTTTTTCGATAAAATGTAAATTTCTTTTTTTTTTTAAAGTTAGTTTTATATTATATTTTCTTCTTTAAGGTTCCGAAGGTACTTCAGGAGTAAGGGTTGCAACCCGACGCTACTTTTGTTATCGAATTAAAATGAAGATTTACCCAATTTGGATGCCATATTAGAATTTTCAAGAGAAAATATCTTAATAGACCAGAATTTTAAAAGGGACCAAATTGTTTTGACCCTGGGTTCTCCCGCGCTATGCTGGATGTGCAACCGGGTAACATTCTAAGCTAAATAGAATCCAATAAGACACAAAAATAATTTTGTCCGACTAGATTTCAAAAATACCAGTATGTGCAGCGGTCGCTTATTTCACAATCGTTTCCTTTCTTATCTTCCTTAAGGGGTTCAAAAATTATTCGTCCCCTAAGTTCTGGATTCTTTTATGGGGACTAAAGTCATAAACTTCTAGTCAATAATGAAAAAAACTAAGAGTATGGGTACATATTTAGTAAGTTTTCCTTTAGGAACGAAATCATCTGGTAGAGGAAATGAAAAATCTCGACGTTAACGTCCTATCTTAAATCAATACATGTTAGATGTTCAAACACGATAAAACGTATTTAAAATTCATTGTCATCTGGAATAATGGGTACTTCCGCCTTCGTTCTGCTTATCTTAACACTATGCTTAGAATAACAAAAGAATTTCAACGCATTCATACCGGATTTCTAAGTTATCATTATCGACAATCGTATGACATCATTAAATTCTTTTACTGTTGAGAGAAGTACTCTACTTTATCAGTGAGATGAAAAGGGTGACTGTACTAAATACATAAGTAATAAGAACTGTCACTTGAATAAAGTTTTCAATAATAATGATAACAGAGGTAGATGGCCCTTTTCTCAATACCTGTATTGTTATCTTTTAGAGGAACAAACTTTTAGTGTCTTTTACTATGCCTACTATGAATACATTCGTTTCCAAATATTTCTAAAAATCTTATTCGCAACTATAACTAATAACGTTTAGGCAAGTATGTAAATGTAGTATCGGTTTAAATTTGCGTATTAGTTATTGCATCCTGATGTATAAAGCTAAGTACTACTAAAGCGAAGAAAGAGATATGGACTGAACCTGCCTCACACTTAACTGGTACTGCGCTACCCTCTACCACTGGCTTCCCAGGACCTTCACCAAGTTGACAATCCACCATGTAGAACAAGGTCCATTTATAAATGCATCCCCTGATGAGGCCGCCTCTTCAAAAACCACAAGCCCGAACGGCTGTCGGTTTATTGTACAATAGGCCACATATTGCCACATAAATTTTGCAACTCTTTAGTGTTTTTCAATTATGTTGGTTAGATTAAAGTGTAGTGTCGGCTTAGAATAACGCTACCCAGTTTCTACCGATGGGTGTACGTAAAAAGCGACTAACGGTATTGGGGCTTTTAAGGGATCTTTGGGCGATGCGGTTGGAGACCCATCACCAACAACCTTTACTTTACCATCTTTTCCCTACTCAATTTTCCAAAAGTGGCTGAGGAATTTCTAATTCCTTAGCTCTGGCTACCCCTTCTAGGGATTAATAGCTGTGAGTAAATGTTATGTTATGTTACTAAAGTGGATCTTTAATAAACAAATTCAATAGTGATCTTTGGATCAGTCTTCTGAATGTCTCTTTGCTGCATAGCAAGCGACTTACAGCAAAACCATTTTAGTGGTTACTTGTCCTTCTATCTCTATCATTTCTCCAGTTTCGAATTATATATTTGACAGATGAATTTACAACTTAAATTGTTTTGTCATATATCAAGGCTAAAATAGGTTTCAGGCAGCTTTTATTTACTTGCTTAGAAGCCTTTCATCAATTTTCAGATCATGTTTTGTCCAATCATCAGTGCTTAGAATGATAGACAGTGGTCAGCTTTCTATTGCTTTTGTACATTACTCTGATGAAATCATTTACTACTACTTCAATATTTGATTCTACACGTCATTCAAATGTTGAGTATCAGAAGAATATGTTCTATTTAAATTTGCTACTTAAATGTTGGTTTCTCCTCATACACTTCCGTGTTTCTTCCGGGTTCAAGAAATGTGTAAAATTTTGCTGATATTGATATTTCCATTGTAATAGAGCCCCCAAATCTGATTATTGATTATAAGGGACATCATCTTAAGTACACTTATATGGCTGTATGAATTCATTCGTGCAAAGCAACAATTGCCATGTCAGACATGGGTTCACATTAATTAAATTTTGCATGATTGTTAGAAGTAACACTTCTGCACAGGTTTCAAGAGACATGATTCTATTGATTTTATTATGATAGACAGTCAGAATTATTTCATTTAAATAAACATTACTTCCATCCTTTTCATTTTCTTCAAAGAAAACATAATGCAATAAAATAACTTCTATAAATACTCAATCCATGCTAATAAATTTTTCTATCATGAAAAGAAGTGAGGTCCATTTAAATACCAAATCCGGAAAACTTATAATTATACCTTACTTAAAAGTGCCTCTGCCTTATTATTAAGTAATTAAATTAGCTCAACTTACACGATTTTATTTTACCATATCAACAATATTATATTAAAGTTATAAATATTAGGTTTTAATTTTTATGGACAATGCGCAAAAAAATATGATAATACAATGATATAATTTATCTACAAGTAACACATACCTAACCAACAATGCTACTATGCTATGAATATAATATATACTATATGCAACTGCTATGAATTCCAAAAAGTGGTATGCAGAACTACAGAATTAGAAATTCTTCAGGCAATTTTGGAATTTGAGAAGGGAAAATATTATTATTAAATATGTATAGTATAGTAAATGGTTAGTGATGGAAGAAAGGAGTTGGTGCTATTCAAAGCCAACCCTTTACAGTTAGTTTATAATTAGGTTTTAATTTTTATGGACAATGCGCAAAAAATTATGATAATACAATGATATAATTTATCTACAAGTAACACATACCTAACCAACCAATGCTACTATGCTATGAATATAATATATACTATATGCAACTGCTATGAATTCCAAAAAGTGGTATGCAGAACTACAGAATTAGAAATTCTTCAGGCAATTTTGGAATTTGAGAAGGGAAAATATTATTATTAAATATGTATAGTATAGTAGATGGTTAGTGATGGAAGAAAGGAGTTGGTGCTATTCAAAGCCAACCCTTTACAGTTAGTTTATAAGATTTACTTCAAAATCATGCAGATGCATTAAAACATTTTAGGTAGTATAATGCCTTTAGGAGTGACTAATTGGATCTGGTTAAGGAGAAAGGACTCAACCCATGAAAAGTCTGTTTCTAGATATGAGTGTTTGAAGTTTGAATTAAAGTGTTTTTTTCACACTTTTTATAAGTAGAGTTTCTAGTCTACTTCATAGATTCAATCCTCAGCTGTGCATCTTAACTCAATTCATAATTTCAGTGAACACATGGGAATGGAAGGACTCAATCCTTTCCTATTCCAATTACATAATTTTTTTTCTTACAAAACTTAGTTTAACACACCAAGGGGCACTTATAAAACCTACCACTGACTACTGAATGTTACAAACGTCTTGATAATTTCATTAATGCCTATTTTGCATTACTCTGAACATAAAACCTTTCATATTATTTTTGACTTCCCTAGCTGTTTAAATTATAAGATTTATTGAAATTAATTTTCTCTACTTATTTTACTAAAAATTAATAAAAATTGCAAAAGTTACAGATCATAAAGTTTACCTACACTATGAATGATCAGAAAGAATATGTTTTATTTACTGTATTTTGTGTATCACACAATTTTTGTTGGAGAACAGCTATACTAAGAGTTCAATACAGTTGCTGAAATATTCAGTTAGGATGATTGTATCAGTAAGTTACTTTACAATAGGTTTTTTAATATTTAAATACATTTTACCGGCATAAGAAATATTTGGTATGGCTAAAAGGTTAAATACAATTATCGATAATAAATAATATTATGTTACGTACCTTAAAACATGTTTGGCTCCCAAGTACTTGCTAGAAGTTTTGTTGAAAAGAAGAGTATAACATATTTTATTTAAATTCATTTTGAATACGTGTATGATAAACTTTCTCCGACCGAAATATATTGACTTGACACGGTTTATAAAATTATAACATAAATGATCCGAGGTTTAAAAAAAATCTTTTTCTACACAAACAAACAGGAGACTTGCTGCTTGGCTTTATTATAAGAATAAATTAAATGTAACTTATGTTACAATTACTATTAAAACAACTACACAAACTACTTAAATCACAAATGTTTCGAAATGTTCTGTTCATTTCATTTCATTAAATTTGACACTTCGTTTGATTTCCGTTTTGACAATGACATTGACAATAACAAAAAAGCAAGGGACAGTTGAACTAACATTGGCCAGTTTTTGATTACCTGATAAAGTAACGTTGATTTTAACAAAAGAAGCCGTAATAAAAGGGCGCTATTTATCTGTACTTATAATAAATCTGTAGGGAGAATGAAATGAATTTTGAATGCGTTACCATCTGAGGCGATTGGTACCCTTCTCGATAGGTCTACTTTTTGTTTGGGGGTCTGTCTGAGAATTGGTGCCCAAATCCATGAAATTCATCGCTGTCGCTGTGGAGTGCAAGTCGATCATCAGGGTCACCACGGTCTTTCGTGCCCCCGCAGTGCAGGTCGCCTGTCACGCCATGCTGCCCTCAACGATATCATCCGTCGGGCTCTTGTCAGCGTCCATGTACCAGCTGTTTTGGAACCCCCTGGCTTGTCACGGGACGATGGCAAGAGACCGGACGGTATGACTTTGTTGCCTTGGAGGAATGGCAGGGCGTTAATATGGGATGCAACGTGTGTTGATACCCTAGCGCCTTGCCATTTATCAGGGTCGGCATCGCGATCAGGTGCTGCTGCAGCCAATGCCGAGTGTTTCAAACGTCGAAAATATTCTAGATTATTGAATGATTATCATTTTATTCCATTCGCCGTTGAAACTCTCGGCACATGGGGCAACGAGGCGCGGGTTTTCTTAAAAGATCTCTCAGCCCGCCTAGTGGAAGTCAATGGTGATCCTAGGGCTGGCAGCTACCTCGGCCAACGAATTAGCATAGCCATTCAAAGAGGAAATGCAGCCAGTATTTTAGGCACGATACCGTTCTGCGAGAGCGATGAATTTCATGAAATTTTCCATCTTTAGTAGGTATTTATTTAGTTTCATATTTTAATTTAGGTTGTGAATTGTCTATGTAAGTATTTTTAATTATTTTTGTAGGGAGGTCAATTCTATACATGAAATATATTTTCAAAATAACTATCAGGGAGTGATCAGTGATCGATACTGATGCCAAAAATGAAATCAGTATAATTTTTGTCTGTATGTCTGTCGGTTTGTATGTTCCTTATGGAAACAAAAACTACTCGACGGATTTTAACGGAACTTGGTAGAATTATTTTTCATACTCCTGGGCAGGTTAAAGTGTACTTTTCAGCAGAGTAGTAAGGGGGAATTTTGGGAAATTTTGGGAAAACGGGAGAAGTTACTCCATTTTTTAAGCTTCCGTCGCGTGTGCAGCCTTAATGGTTACAGTTACATAGAAATCATGGACGACGGAAATATTCTACACAAAATTTTATAAAAAATATCTTTCAACAGCATATGTCTATCTTTTAAGGTTGACTCACTATAACACGTGTAACTCCTGAAAGCTTAGCAGTTCGGAGCATCCTGATTATATTTGTTTACTCTTACGTTTATAGTTCTCTCACTCATCATTTAAAAAAGTTTACATTATTACCTATTCAATAAAAAAAGAATCATAGATATCGGTATAGAAACACCAAACTTATACATGAAATAAGCCATCGCGTCCTGTCGTCGCACGTGAATACTGAAATATGCTGGATTATGCTTTACCAATGATTGCGCGGGCAAAAGATAGCCGTGATATGTATGATGTATGCAAAGTTTGTAAATCTGATTATTTGTTTGCATGGGTTTATTTTCGGAGATACTGAACCGTTCATTAAAGCGCTTTCACAATCACAAAGCTAAACTATTCAGGAGTACTATAAGTGGCGCTAAATTTCATAAAGGTTGAGCAGTAATTGAAGAAACCTCAGATACTTTTAAAACTACACTACCCGTGCGAAGCTGGGCCGATCCACTAGTTTGAAAAATGATTTTAACTTTTTACTTACTAATACTCATCCTCGCGCTCATTGTTCACATTTGGGTAGGCAGATACTATTAAATAATATGGCGGTAGGTATACCTATCAGTGGGGGCAACAAAAAACTGTATATGTTCTCAAAATTTTATATTTAGTTCGTTATACAAAACTGCTATGCGCGCTATTCGGGGATAGTTTTTATAAAAAAACATTGTTAGTTCAAGTTCAGCATCTTCCTCATCTATTTTCCATTCAATTATAATTTTGACACTCTTGTCTGGTAAATAAATAATTTTTATTTTATTATATTTTGATGGTGCTTATGTATTTATCTTGTGTGCGTAATTTTATATTATATTACCACAAAACCACTGTTACTAATTTACGTGAGTAAACTGATGTTCTAAGAGTTTACTTATGAATTGAGTGGTTTTTGGTAGAAAGATACTTTTTTCAATTTATTTATTTCATATTGTTACTTACCGGTTGCTAAATGCTCACTGAACATTATATTATCTGGGCATTAACTCACTTCGGAAGCAAATATAATAGCCTATGGCACTATTAAACGCTTCATTCATTCAGATGAATGGATATTTGGAATAGTCCAATTTAGTTTTTAACATACAGATATACTCACGGATATAAATCCCTGAAAGATGAGTAGAGAAAAAATGGTAAAATAAAGGTTGTTGGCGGTGGGTCTCCTTTAGTGCCTCTTAAAAAACATCCACGGGGAGAGATGGGGTAGTGATATTCTAAGCTGACACTACACAGCTTAGTTATGAAGACGAGAATAAACACAAGATTAATGATAATATAGATTTTAATCACAATTTCGTTTTTCTTAATTTGTTTTCACAGATCTCTACATATTCTGCTAGATAATGCTGTTTGATAAAGTAACAACTAATATCACTAAAAAATAATATAAATATATTTAAACAACTAGCCTTAATCTAAATCCAATGACTTATTTCTTTAGCGTTATACATCAAAATTTTATAGAACGATCAGTCCAACAAACATTCACATAAATCACACAATACAATAGCGTTACATATCAAGTTTTTAGTAAAAAAGTATACAAAAGTCACACATACTGAATCTTTTCTACAACTACAAAATACATAAACGTAAAACATACATAAACGTTCACGCCGTTTATCCCCGAAGGGGTTGGCAGAGGTACCAATACTCCTGAACTCACATGGCAAGCGCCATCTAGTTTCCAGAGAAGGTACCCACGTTTTGCTTAGACAGTGTACTCACGTGATAGGGGGCAGGCCTATCGCCGTTTTGTACGAATACACTGTCACATGACTAAGTACAACTCAGCCATGTGGGTTTCCTCACGATGTTTTCCCTCACCGTTAGCAACCATGATAAATTAACCACACATATGACTTTAGAAAAGACAAATTGGTGTAGGCCCGTCCCAGGATTGGAACTCACGCCCTTCTGTTTTTCGGGCGGGTGTTCTACCCACTGAACTATCATGTCGCTATTGAGAACTACAAAATAATAACATGGAATGACATAATACAATGAACTAATAACTAATTAACCTAAGTATAATACTCCATACATAATATGAGGTATCCATCACAGATAAACTCGCTCATATGTAAATGCAAGTGGAAGCGCGATTTACATATTTCGCCTGAAAACGTTATCTAACATTTTGAAGAACAAATCGTGGGGCAACCCTCTAGTAACCTGCTGTATCTGAGTCCTGATGAGATCATAAGTAGTTTCTTCGTACACTGAATATGTGTGCGGTAAATTCAATTCTTCATACAGATTTTTGATGATGGCAACATCCTCGGCTTTGTTGGATCCATAATGAGTTTCCATAATCTGTTTTTGTTGGGGATTTGCTCGTTGTAGAGCTACTACTGCAAGCCATGTACATTTGCCGTCTTGAATGTCTGTGCCAATTTTTCCAGTTACTGATGGATCGCCAAAACAATCGAGGAAGTCATCCTGTAAGAAAAATAACATGATAATAAAAGGTATACCTTTGAAGATTTAAGAAACATATTCGAAAACTTCTTCATATAACATCAGATGTTATGCATGAAGTGCGATAGGGGAAATTGCTGTTTTACTTATAAAACTGTCTGTGCTGTCTCTAGTTCATCTCACAAAGTCTTTTTTTTCAAATTTAACCCAATAACCTTTAGGATACCCTTAGGTATAAGTAACTGTACTGTAGTATTTCAGCTAAGGATTGAACCCTGTTTTTTTATGACTAGGGCAATGATTGGTCAAAATACTTCACTAAAAGTTGCGATACGAAATGCTTTTTGCTGAAAGATTCTGAGAGTTTCGCCTTACTATATGTTGAAAAATAAACAGAAATTTACCTGTATTTGAAAGAATGTTCCTAATTCAAGTAAGATCGTTTTGGCTTGTCTGTGAGTTTCGGGATCATCGGTTCCAGCCATGAGTAGAGCCAGGCTGACAGGCATTTGGAAAGTATAGTAGGCGGTCCTGTATTTAGTTATAGACATATATTTGTCCATTGTGAATTGAGTCAACTCTGGTTTATCTGTTCTGTATATTGATTTTTCGAGGTAGTGGCCAATTGAGCACTTTAGAAGCATCTGTAAGTTAATAAAAAATGTGTTTTAACTAATATATTTTTTTGCATCTTTTCGCAACAAAAAGAGCCTAAGACAAATACGATACCAAAGGATGATGTTTTATTAAATTGAGAATAGACTTCAGCCGTAGTTAGTTTTAATTCAGAGAATAACTTCAACTATGGTAGAACGGTAAAACCATTATTGATTAATTTTATCGAATATGAAGAGATCAGGGGATCCTATTAAGATATAAGTCTTCATGAAACATTCATATAGATAAGGTCACAGATAAGAAACATTAACAATTAAGAAAACATACCTCATTAAACATTTCAAGTGCATTCTTATAGTACGGTTTATCGGTGAAGTGACGTTTGATAGTCGACAGCATGGCGGACTGAACCAAGATGGCGTCGTTGATGGCGCCGAGGCCGACGTCAGGGCGGGTGTACCAGCAAGGGACGCCGCGACGCATCTCTCGGCGCATCATTATGTCGTCTAGCAACAGTTGGTGGGTGTGGAACTGGAATAAGATAAATTATTATATTATTTTTTGCATAAAAAATTTTCAATGTAAAGTTGTGATCGTGCGAGTAATGACGTTATTCGTGAAAGGTGTGGTGTAAAAGATGATATTGAAAGTAAGATAGAAAAAGGAATGTTGAGATGGTTTGGGCACATCGAGAGGATGGATGATAGAAAATTGGTAAAAGGTATCTATAGAACAAATGTGGAAGGTAATGTTAGTAGAGGACGGCCACGGAGGACACACTTGGATCAAATTGAGAGTGTGCTCAAAAAGGCAAGCGTCCGAAGTATGAAGAATAAAAGAGCATGTATGAAAAGATTGATGGATGTGAATGGAGCTAGAGAGGTTTGCCAGGATGGTACAAAGTGGCGATCGATAGTCTCTGCCTACCCCAAAGGGAATTTACGGCCTGAGTATATGTAACAGGTTAGTTTGGTATCTCATACATTCATATACTCACGGCTATAAATTAATAGAAGCTAGAGCTTCGCTGCAATACCCTTAGTCGCCCTGTTACGATCACCCACGGTAAGAAATGGGGCAGTGAAAATTCATTAACTATTATCAAGAACTAACAGTTTAAAGGACTTAGTGCTGCAATTTGAAGGTGAAATTTCTCTACCAATGTTAATCATCTACATCCAACATCGAAAGTTACATACATACATACATATACTCACGGCTATAAATCCCTAGAAGGGGTAGCCAGAGCCAAGGAATTAGAAACACCTCGAGTCACTTTTGGAAAATTGAGTGGGGAAAAGATGGTAAAGTAAAGGTTGCTGGCGATGGGTCTCCAACCGTATCGCCCAAAAATTCCTTAAAAGCCCCAATACCGTTAGTCGCCTCTTATGTACACCCATCGGTAGAAACCGGGTAGTGCTATTCTAAGCCGATACTACACGACTTTTGTATCGAAAGTTATTATTAAGAAATGACAACCACTATTTGTCCTCAGATAAAGAAGTTTTAAATTTTGTTTGTCTGCCACCATGCCAACTGAGAAGTATTGTTAACAAAACAAATATCTTTTGTTTGTATATATAATTGGAATGAGTAATTTATTTTAATACAATACTTATTGATACCTCGTGAATGTTCAGTTGGACAAGTCATTGTGTATTATATTACTTGGTTACAAAAGGTTTTTGAACCGTTTGTCGTTCAGACTTACAATTTTTTTGCCGTTTTATTTCACTTTTAAGATATATTAATAATGGATTCTGTGCATTTACCGATTTTGCATAACAAAATCACAACTATTCATTTTGTATGCAGTTTGTTTGTCTTGTTGATACTTCTAGACGTCCGACATAGCAAGTCATCGTTTTTGGGGCGTAAATTAGAAGTAGGAACGCAATGTTGTTTGTTATGTTATCGTTGTATGAAGAAAGATAGAAAAAGAAATGTTGAGATGGTTTGGGCACATAGAGAGGATGGATGACAGTAAAATGGTGAAAGATATATATAGAGCCAATGTGGAAGGTAATGTTAGTAGAGGACGACCTCGGAGGACACATTAATCGGGCGTAAGTGTCGTAAAGGGTCGCATGTCGTGATCAAACATACCATTGGGGAATAATCATCGAAAAACTAATTTTACCATTGAAGACAATAGAAAAAAGGTAATGGTTTCTTATTTAGCGTGCTGCTTAAAGCTTATGACCGACTGCAGACATAGTAAGAAGATTGAGGTTTACCTAATTCGCTCAGCTCAATTTACATTGAAGTCCTAGTTATATTTTCTTTTTTCTATGATAAATCATTTAATAATGTTGTGTAAGTATCAGACAGTTTTAAAGTTTTAAACATAAACAGAAAAAACTAACTGCAAAGATATTCTAAAAATAACCGTGATATTATCACAAACATCATAAATATTACTTCTCTGTATATACAGAGAAGTAACATGTGTAGGTACATTTGATGTGATAAGGTGTTACGAAACAGATATCAAAAAACATTGTTTCGAAATACTAACGTCAATTAACTAATTGATTTCATTTAGTTTGGGCAACTGTATCGTGGTTTTAGTTTTATTTTCTATAGTTCCGATATCGATTCCAAACTTATTACTTAAATGTATTTCTGAAATAAAGAAATGCAGTGTTTCTTACAGTTACCAAGAACAAATCTGCGTATATATCTTTGAGATTCAGACGCAATGTACATAGTAAAACATCAGTCAATAGCCAATACTGATTCGAAACCAGTATAGAAAAAATCTTAACAAAGCAATATTATCCGGCAAAGAGATAAAACTGTATTCTTACCATTTCTACACACCATCCCATGACGTTGGCTAGGCGAACGTTTTCCGGAGTGAGGTTGTCTTTCTTCTCTAGCATTTTGTATGCGAGAACTGTCGCTAGGCCGCGGTTTTTCTTGCCATTAGGAACTGTGTATTGAAGCAGCTGTGGAACATAAGACACATTGTAAATATGTTTTTTTTGCTCGGTCCTACCAACGGGATAAATTTATTAATTTAGTATCTTAGTTATAGTACTTAATATTTATTTATGTTAAGTGTACGTCATTAATCATACACGAGAAAGACTTGTTGTTCTCAGATTTTATTGACATGCAATGTTCAACGTTAATGGTGAGGGAAAACATCGTGAGGAAACCCACATGGCTGAGTTGTACTTAGTCATGTGACAGTGTATTCGGACAAAACGGCGATAGTCCAGCAGCTATCACGTGAGTACACTGTCCATGCAAAACGTGGGTACTCTGAACACCAGGTGACAAAGTCACGTGATGTTCAGAATTATTAGTACCTCTGCCAACCCCTTCGGGGATATTCGGCGTGAACGTTTATGCTTATGTTTATGCAATGTTCAAGTATAATTAAATTTCATCAATTGATGGATGAGGAGTAACCAGAGCTTCAGAATCAACATATCCACAGCCACCTTGGCAATACATAAAAGTGGCCAAGGTGGAAAAGGTAGACTATGTACTTATGGGACTGTTGGTTAAAAATTTCCAACCACATATCCATAGGTGAAATGAGGTACATTCAAACGCGTCGCGTCTGAGGCTGGCGGGTCACCGTTTGCTAAAAGACATAACCATCCATAAAGAGTGTAATCCTGAAAGGTGGTAAATTTGGTGGATACCATCTTTACCTTTATTTCATCTTAAAATGCGTAAAAGAGTATTTTATTAACTCTGATCAGCCTAACCTTAAATACAGTTGGACTGTTTTGTTTAATAAATTAAATATGGTAGGTGCCTGCTTGTGAACGCTTACGCAGTAGTGAAACAGAGTTGCTCGACCACTTATTGTTATTCAAAGTCAAGGTCATAAAAACATCGCGCAATAGACGTATTTAATCTTGATCAAGGTTGAAGTAACAAAATAAAATAAACATGTGCAATGGTTTTCTTCGACCATGATCCTAAGTTTCTAGAGAGAGAATTACAGTTGTCGATTGCAATCGATATCGATATTTTTGTTGCAAGAATGAGGCCAACACTATGTCTTAATCGGAAGTTTACGTTTCACATCACATTATTATCGTTTTTATGGAGTGTTTTTATTTACGTCTTGTATTTTTATCTGAATGAGTGTTTGATAACCAACAAGCTCGATTTGCTGAGTAAAACCAGTTTTTGGTTAGTTTGTTGTACTTTGGATCTTATCGCAATAACTGTTTGACATGTGTGTTGAATAAGAAACACAGTCATACCTGCAATATAAATAAAAACACGTCCAAAGTCTAATGTGAAATTAAACTTAAATATTAACCAAGTATACATTATAAGTTTATCAAAAATTAATTAACCCGTTTTGCTAGTTGCATGGTGCTTTAAATTTATCAATTTCCTCTATGATATAATATTATCTACTCCTATTGTTTCAAATATTAAATGATACTCGACTACGTACTTACTTGAGTGCGATTACTTCACTCGAGTTATTTACACTATTTCATTGTATATTTGTTAGGACTAAGCAAAAATAGGAGACATAACTAATTTATCCAGCGAGTGTAGAATTTGGTAACTGCATATACAAATATATATATATAGGGTTTATAACTTTTGAAACAAACTGTAACACCAATCAAGCAATCATTATTGTAAATAACATAGATGGTAGAACACACATTGAGAGGAAAGAAAAAAGTTTTGGCAATAATTCATCAGTTAATCTATCAGATTGGAATATCGAGGTGTGTAACTTGTAAGTTCCTAACCTACAAGCCCGGTGAACCGGTCTGGGCAGTACTCTCAGAATTTACCTAAAACGTCGGCTGGTTCTTGTAGATTGAGCAAAACCAACCACCAACTATATCGAAGTTTTTTTGGAGCCGGCTCTCATTATTTATGCATGCAGCAACCAAATGCAGGCTATTAGATATACGAGAGGGTTTCACTGCAAAAAATATGCATTTATCATTACCTTAGCCAACCACTTGCTAGACTCCGGAACATCATGATGTTTGCCAGTTTCTGTGAGGTCTCTCACGATGTCGGTAAAACAGGACATGAAGTCACGTGACTGATCCTTGGAAACAGCTAACCCTTGAGCTGCTAATGGCATCTGTTGCGAGTTGAGGGTCGACAGGAATCTGTTAAATTATATCGTTGTTAATTATATTAATATATATTTCCAGACTTTATATTTTTCATTTCGTGAAGACTTCAGCATTTTAAGTTCCCGAACCATTTAAAATATAAACGGACACATTATTCACAGATCAAGTTAGCCCCAAAATAAGTAAGGCTTGTATTATGTGATACTAACAACACGATATATTTAATATTATATAATACACATAAAAATAACACACAAGACTAAGAAACCATCATTTATGCTCATCACATAAATGTTGCTCTCAGCGGGGATCGAACCCGCAACCTCCGGGCCGAGAAAGTAGTCGCCTATCCATATCCACTCGGCCACGGCTGTCGTCCCCATTGACATTGTACTCTATTTCATGTTTTGCTACTTCTATTCCTATTGAAAGACATATTCCCGATTCATTCATTTGTTTACGTATTCCTCATTCATTTATATGCTATTTGTGCGAATGGTTTTTTACATATCACTTTTATTTTATCGTTTTCTTGTTAATGAAAATAATGACCTTGTTATCGTCTCATGAATGAAGTAATAAAATTGGATATTTATAGATTTGTAGCCACCTTACATTCCGTGATAAAATCAACGTTTAGTTTATTTGTTTCAGTTATACAATTCCTCCATTGAAAGTCACTTTTTATTGCCACATTGACATGGCCCTAAAAAAGTGCATTTACAATGAAAGAATTGTCGTTCTTCCATTCTAAATCACCATTGCATCACCATAACATGCAGTTTATGCTTGCATTTAGTTATTTATGTCGTCAAATGTGTGAATCTTTTATTTTATTACCTAATTGTTTATTTACATCTTTGGATATTACTTAGTTTTTAAAAAAATAATTAAAGTTTTATTAGTATTTTCACAGTAAGGCGAAAGGGTAAAAAAGAATTAACTGGTCTCAGGTGATCATAATATGATCTGAGTTGTCAATATTTACTTTAGTATAAAATAAATGATAAATTGTATGTGTTCTCTAGTGAAAGGAAATTTGCAGATTATATTAGATTATACGACTAACTTTTCCTTATTTCAACTTTTGGCACACTAACATATAGTAATATTGAAACACTTTTTATAGAACAACCAGTTTTACATGGTACCTGCAAAGTAGACAAATTAAAAGTAGTAAGCTTAGAGTTAAACGTCTAACTAGCCCCATATATAGTAGTTTAACTTGCAGAGAGACAGTTAATTAAGTAAGGAATGAGTTTGTCATTGGAAAGTTGCGCAAACATCAACTGCAACTGCAAGCCCCATTTCTCAAGACTAATGTAAGTTCACTGACCTGTGATATTTTTGCAACGTCAGCAACTTCTTTGGTATACCGATGTCTCGCTCCTCGTTGAGTACCGGCTGATCCAGTCTTGGGGCCATGGCGTCGGAATTAGTAACACTAGTCGTCTTACTAATTTGCCGGCGGAATTCATGTTTGTAAACTTGGATGAGCTTATCTAACGTCTTCTTTGACGAAAACATTGTTTTGATATGTCTTGACGAAATGGCTATATAGATTCGTTTAGTTCTTGCGCTTTGTCTGTTTTTGTTTTTAATTTATTCAATTGTTCGCCGGTTTAAATGTAGAATGTAGTACAAGTGCTCGCGATGGCTTCGTATCACTGACTGATTCTTTGTTGTGTTGTGTTTTGCCGTCTTGCCTGCTATGCTATACCGGTTCGCCCGACTCAAAATAAGTACTAGTGATGCTTTTAATGTTTACATCGATTTTATCGATATCGATGACACGATGGTGGATATATATCGATAGTATTTCTAAATTGGTTTAGCAAAGGGAGAATGTTTTTTGATGAAAAACTCTTCTGGATGAAAGTGAATTTGTTGAAGTTAGACCCCGAAGACCAAATATTGAATAATACCTTAAAATATGTAATGAGCATAATTATACTACTTATTATAATTATGCTCATATACAACTTAGTTATTTTACTTGTAAACTGAATAGAACATGAAAAAAAAATATTTTTTTATGTAATACAGATAAAATCGTTGCATATTGTTTATACATTGTTAGGATTTATTTGTAAAATGAAGTAAAATTTTGTATAATACATTAACAACAGAAATCTCATAATTGCTTATAAATGAAATAAGCCATGCTGCTATAGTTATAAAATAATCAAACAAACTTAAAAATATAAGCAAAAAAATAAACGTGTAAAACCCATCTCTACGGAACATGCGCTGCGCATTCAACAAAACAAAATGGAGATCCCCCCTCCCTCGGCCCCCTCTGCCGCCCTGCGCCACGCGGCCCACGTCACGTAGGCAAGGCACCCAGCAACAAGCTGAATTACGATTTACCAATACATCCACGAATACGCCGAATGCAAATGCAACTGACTGGATAACTGTAGTGTTATTATTATTACAATTTCTGGGGAAATACGGAGTTTTTAAATAAATAATTATGTACTAAATGTTCAAAGTTGAACATGTTTACCAGATTGAAAACTAAAAGAGTTAAACATGGAGGGCATAGACGTATGATGGACATATAGAAATTATGAGAAGAATGATTGCTGTGTAGTGTCGGCTTAGAATAGCACTACCCCATTTTTTTCGGTGGGTGTACGTAAAAGGCGACTAACGGTATTGGGATTTTTAAAGGTTTTTGGGCGATGCGGTTGGAGACCCATCACCAACAACCTTTATTTTAACATCTTTTTCAAACTTCCAAAAGTTATTGAGGAATTTCTCATTACTTAGCTCTGGCCCCCTTCTAGGTATTTATAGCCGTGATTATATGTATGTATGAGAAGAATGATGAATGTGACAGAAGAAAGAGAGACTTTTCAGGATCGTACAAAGTGGCAATCGATAGTCTCTGGCTCAATGGGAACAACGGGCGTAAGTATAAGTAAGAAAGATAAAAAATCAATGTCACCATGCCATGCCACCCCATCGCCTTAGCATCACTCAAAGAAACAGCCATCTAGTCGTCCTAAAAATGACTTCAGGGAGAGATATTTTAGCACTATTCTATCTATCCTTAAAATAAGCCGTCATTCTGACAAGGGGAGAATTATATGCAGGTACACATACACAAAAAAAGGGAATCTCAAATTCGCATAAGAGGTATTGATCGCACGAAGAAAGTCTTATTTCATGTAGTTTGTCTTTCAAGTTCAACCAAACGGTTGCTAACCGGAGACACACCTATAAATTAATCTGTAGTTTCCATTACATCTCTTGAAAAAGAGCCACATAGAAACAATTATGCCTAATAATACGAAAAAGCAAATGTTTCCATAACTTCATAGAAAGACAAAGTGGTTAGCTTCCGGCTAACAATATGTTAATGAGAATCCCAAATTGTATTTGATAAATAACTAGATACACATTTTTTACGTAGTGACTCAACAGATAAAAAAAATTAGATATAATATAAGCAAATATCTCATAACATAACATAAACATAAACGTTCACGCCGTTTTATCCCCGAAGGGGTTGGCAGAGGTACCAATACTCCTGAACTCACATGGCAAGCGCCATCTAGTTTCCAGAGAAGGTACCCACGTTTTGCTTAGACAGTGTACTCACGCAAATATCTCCTATTAAGATAACATTAAATATGACATCATTAATTCCCAATCATGTAACCTATTGTTACTATTTCATTGTACAAATGCTAACACTCCATGTTTGGCGCCAAAGTTTTCCTAATCGTATCATTATTTACTAAATCGTCACTGGCTATACACCGTGACCTATGAATGATGGCAGGGATACGACTGATCTTCTGACCATAATATTTCGATTTACTGGCTGTAAAGTGTCGGCTTAGAATAGCACTACCCCATTTCTCCCGGTGGGTGAACGTAAGAGGCGACTAACGTTATTGGGGCTTTTAAGGGAGCAACCGTGATAGCCCAGTGGGTAGAACACTCGGTTATCGTGCAAACGACTAGTGTTTAAATCCTGGGTCGGGCCTACACCAATTTGTCTTTTCTAAAGACATATGTGTGGTTAATTTATCATGGTTGTTAACGGTGAGGGAAAACATCGTGAGGAAACCCACATGGCTGAGTTGTACTTAGTCATGTGACAGTGTATTCGTACAAAACGGCGATAGGCCTGCCCCCTATCACGTGAGTACACTGTCCATGCAAAACGTGGGTACTCTGAACACCAGGTGACAAAGTCACGTGATGTTCAGAAGTATTAGTACCTCTGCCAACCCCTTCGGGGATATTCGGCGTGAACGTTTATGTTATGTTATGCTATGTTGGCGATGCGGTTGGAGTGGTGATCCATCACCAAAAACATTTACTTTACAATCGATTCCCCGCTCAACTTCCAAGATTGGCAGAGGAATTTCTCATTCCGAAGCTCTGGCTTGGCTACCCCTTGTAGGATTTAATAGCCGTGAATACATGTATGTATGTATGGCCTCTCCTATCGATGTTTAGAGTCACAGAGTCCCCAACTTTATACCTAAATAGAATAGAGCAATTTAAACTAGAATCAGACAAATTGCTTAATGAAAAGAACAGTTCCTGTCTCACAAACATTAACAAATCCATACATAAATATTGATATAGGTACTTAAGGCTTTTAATTCCAAGACAGAGGTAACCAGAGCTTCAGAATTTGAAATTCTTCAGCCACATTTGAATTTTTAGCAAAAAGTTTGTTAGAAAAGAAGAAGTTTGATGATGGCTCTCCAGCCACGTTGCCTGAAAATAATTATAAAAGCCCCACAACCCTGCGTTGACTTTTACGACAACTGCGGGTAGAAATGCGCTATTGCTATTCTGGGCCGACACTTAACAGCACACATTATCATGTTTACTAATATATTTTTAATGTAGGTATATTTAGAATCAAGTAAGCTTTTTTTGGGACTAATGGGAGATGCATCGTTTTCCCTCCCAACTTAAAAAAAAATCCTTAAGAGTATTTCTAATTCCTAGGCTCTGGCTGCCAGAGTCTGGCTACCCTTTTTTCGTTACAGGGGGTTATTCTGTTATCAGTAATCAGTACTATCATAGAAACGCAACATCAAGTGATCCTGCACCAGTTAACTGGATAAACGACACATATGATATGATAACCTAGCGTGCAACTTAGATAAAAGTTCATTTCGATTTGCGTGTATTATTACCGCGGGATCATCACGTGGTGACCACGTTTATAAATAATCATTTTAATTGTTGGTAATTTGAAGCCACTGTTGCTTGTTTTACTTGTGATGTTATGACAACATTGATGACTGACGCACAGTCACGGCTGGTCAATTGACTTATCTTCAGATATATTGTTTGTTAATAAATATCTTAATTATCTAGATCACTTAGAGGTCGATGATTTCTAAAGATTTACATTGGAAATTTAAACGTTTTTGTCAAAAGGCATTCGCGATGTTATTTCTAATTTCGTTATTATTAACGAATATTAACAGAAATAGGATAATCTAATATATAAAATTCACGTGTTTGCCACCAAACTCATCGGAAACGGCTGAACCGATTTCAATGAAATTTTGCATACACAGTAGAAATATGGTGATCATGATTCCCCAGATAAGTAAATTGGCACCTCTTGCGATACACAGCGTCAATATCCACAGTACCTGTAATGATATGCTTACTTAATTATTACAAGAATAAAACTATAGGTAGATTGTAATCTACGAATAATTGTAAAGTACCAAAATAACTTTGATAATTATATTCTACATATGTCTTTATCGTTGATAAAAATATTGAATCAGGTATTTTATTGATTACCAATCTACTCAATCTCAATTGAATTTTTAAATCATAGTTAATCATAATTTAATACATTAAGATGTTACGTGATGGTTCCTTGGATTACCAACCAATCACTAAGGGCCAGTTTTTTGAATTTTGATCCGTGGTTAACTCAACAATTTGTTAAATATCGTAACTATTAGTTAAATGTCAGCAAAATACATTTTTTGACCCGTGGTTAGAGTAACTAATGGTCAAATATCGAACCATTAGGGCCAGTTTTTTGATCCGTGGTTAACTCAGCAATTTGTTAAATATCGTAACTATTAGTTAAATGTCAGCAAAATACATTTTTTGACCCGTGGTTAGAGTAACTAATGGTCAAATATCGAACCATTAGGGCCAGTTTTTTGATCCGTGGTTAACTCAGCAATTTGTTAAATATCGTAACTATTAGTTAAATGTCAGCAAAATACATTTTTTGACCCGTGGTTAGAGTAACTAATGGTCAAATATCGAACCATTAGGGCCAGTTTTTTGATCCGGAGTTAAAAATATAACCATTTGTTACATTGACTATAGTTAAATGACTAACCAGTAGTTAAATCGTAAATCCATTTTTGATATCTTTTTTAACTATAGTCAAACTTAACAATTGGTCAATTTGTTGCCTGTGCAATGAACAATGACCAGTGATGTATAAGATATCCTATACAAAGTATCTGAAATGCAAGATGAAATGAAGATTCTTTAAAGAAGAGTATTGCAGGTACAGATAAAAGTAGTTTTCTAAAAAGGTATTTGGAATACAAGATACAAAATACCTATCTTTCAAATACTTTTTAAAAATTAAATAATTTTGTAAGGAAACTACATTTGATTAAACTTAATCGAGAATAACTGAGAGTGTGCGTTTTAGGATCATTCCCAATTTCAGTAACAATGCAGAGTACTGCTTCCTTCGATAGGCGGTAACGATGACAAAAATCTACATTATCCCAGGTTTCTAACGGCGGTAAATATTTTTAACCTTCTCATCAACAAACATTGTAATATAATATCATTGTCTTCTTCTTCTGACGAACTTTCGAAATCAAATTATCTAACATACATACATACATACATATAGATCCCTAGAAGGGGTAGCCAGAGCTAACGAATTAGAAATTCCTCAGTCACTTTTGGAAGTTGTGTGGGGAAAAGATGGTAAAATAATGGTTGTTGGTGATGGGTCTCCAACCCCATCGCCCAAAAATCCCTTAAAAAGACCCAATACCGTTAGTCGCCTCTTACGTACACCCACCGGAAGAAAAGGGGTAGTGCTATTCTAAGCCGACACTACACAGCAAATTATCTAACTATGTTCGAATTCATCTCAGATATCTGACAAACAGCTGCTATTATACAAATAACCAGCGGCCATCTTGTTTAACCCTTCAATCCTGAGTAGTTAACTTTTTTAACTAATGGTTCGATATTTGACCATTAGTTACTCTAACCACGGGTCAAAAAATGCATTTTGCTGATATTTAACTAATAGTTACGATATTTAACAAATTGTTGAGTTAACTACGGATCAAAAAACTGGCCCTAAGAAATAAGATCACACTGAAAGAGATAGGTTTATGTTACTTAAAGCCACTTTAAAGCCTACACTATGTGATGGATGATTTTGGACCGAGAATAACAGTTAAATCGTGAAAGACCTCTTCTTCGATGAGTGGTTCTTTACATCAGTATTCGGAGGTAGGAAATGCAAACACTACATAAACGTGTAAAAGAAATAAAGGATAGAAGAATTTCGCGCTGGCAGCCACGGTAGCTCAATTGGCAGAGCGACGGGGGCGTATACCCGAGGTCGCGGGTTCGATTCCCGCCTGTGTCGAAATTTTTCTTTCCTTTATTTATTCTTTATTTATTAGTAATAATCCCTACATGAGGTTTTCGTGAACAAAAAGATTTAAATCAGTAGAGTAGTCTTCAAGAGCATAAGAGGAATCCATTTTCCAGTATTAGACGTCTACTGGCTGGCTATATATTGAAGAAGGAATCGCGTGCTTTTTATTTTCCATCTCTTTGTTATGTTCGTTTGCACCTTGCATTGATTTGTTACTTAGTAACAGTGCTTCGAGTAACCCGGTACGTTCATGCTTCTCACATTTGATACGATGTCTTATCTACGTTAATAACAATTGCAAAGATAATGTTATTAAATCACGTAATTACCTAGTGGCATCCGTGTGTATCTTTGATTACATATTGACTGACGCGGAGTTTTTTATCGGGTCTCATAAAACATACGTACATATATATATTATTATTTATATATATTTATACATATACTCACAGCTATAAAATTCCTAGATGGGATAGCCAGAGCTTCAGAATAAGACATTCTTCAGCCCCTTTTGGAAGTTGAGTGGGGAAAAGATTTTATAATAAAGGTTGGGATCCATCATTAAACGCACAATCCAACAATCACTTAAAAATACCCAATACGCGCCTCTTACGATACGAACACCCACCGGTAGAAACGGGGTTGTGATATTCTAAGACGACACTACACAGCTCTCACAAAAATCTTAATTATATTCATGGATCTCTATGAATATTTCACGTGCGTCTTTTGTAAGGAGGGCAATATTAGGCTAAGCTCATGTGATGTGAACGATAATATTGGAAAGACATAGAGAAATAATAATGTTCAGATGGCTTTGGACACTTGAGATGATGGTTAAAATTTATTTGATAAAACAATTTTATAGAGCCAATGTGGGTTGAATATTAATAGAAGACGACTACACAGGACAGGATGCATGTTGATAATATATTTTTTATAAGTGAATAATAAAAGACGGGTAAAAAGATTGATAAAAGGTTGCCTAGAATTTTACGTGGTGTTCGATGGTCTCTGCTTAACTCAATGGGATCCTTGGGCGTAAGTGTATGTATATATTTAATTAAGATCAAAATAAAAAACATCTCACTACTTCTTTTACTCCAGGTGGTCTTGGGGCTATTTATTGTATTTTTGGGCAATGCGGTTGGAGACCCATCACCAAAAACCTTTATTTTACCGCCTTTTCCCCACTCAACTTCCAAAAGTGGCTGAGGAATTTATAATTCCTTGGCTCTGGCTACCCCTTCTAGGGAAATATAGCCGTGAGTATATGTATGAATGTATGTATGTATCAAAATAAGTTTTTTCCGAATTTCTACTTTTATTTTATTTGACATCCACGTTCGGAGTCTTGATCTGAGTGCTTAGCTCAAATATAAAACAAAGTTACTGAAATATCACATGTACGATATATATAACTATTATGAGTGTTGCTATGTTTTTTCCTAAGTGCTGGAAAATTATACTTATTATATGTACGAACTGTTTAGCAATGTAATGTCAAATGAATTAGCGCAACATTCTTGTTTTTAAGGATTTGTTTTTGCTAACTGATTGAATAGAATGGTTGATTTTGAGCACAAAAAATGATACTGAAATAAAAATGGTGCTACAATTCTTTGTGGGTAGACTACGAGCATCAAAACCAGAAGTCTTATTCTGGTCAAATGATCTTGTAACTTTGCCATTTATTTTTGTGCTATTATACGGTCGTTAGCCAATTAAAGTAGGACTGGCCCGGCCACGTTGCTCGGATGCACCCGACCGATATGGGCCAAAAGAGCCACGCAATGGGCTCCCGGCGTAAGGAGAATTCCCTGGCCGACCAAGAAAAGGACGGACTAACGACTTGGGTTTTTGGGACCACAACTGGTGGGAGACCGCACTAGACCACCTGGAGTAGAAGAAGTAGTGAGATGTTTTTTCCCAGCAGTGGGACACAAACTGCTCATAATAATAATAAACAATACTGTGAAAAACGTTTGTTAGTAGTTTTGGTTTTATGACTTAACGGGAAAAAAAATTAAGAAAATCATGTATCCGTTGCTGCATCACATATTCATCATCATTTCGACGAAATAGTGATAGTTCTAGTCCTTATCTTAAGAATGCAAAGTCCAGCTAGTGGACGTTTCTGATCACCAGGAAATAAAAAAGTTAATTGATATTTAGAACAGTACCTCTGTCCAAATTTCGGAGAAGTACGGGTAAATGACGAGTCTGTAAGTCTGAGAAAAAGACAAGTTTATTTCCAAAGATATCGAGTTTTTACTGTTTTTCAGAATTTAATAACAATAATGTTATGAGTACTTTTAATTTCAGTTGTTTTCATAATAAAGATTGGTCATAAAACCATTTAAATATTGTTAAATAAACGTGAATCAAAAAGTTGATGTGAACAACACGTAAATTTATTCAATATGTATGTTTATTATCTTGAAACGACACTATGTAGGGTTGATATAAATTAATACCCTTACCATACTTTTTCTGCAGGTGGGAGGAGGCACCTGCGGCAATAGTTAGGTTACTTGGTGGTGTACATAACATAACATAAACGTTCACGCCGTTTATCCCCGAAGGGGTTGGCAGAGGTACCAATACTTCTGAACTCACATGGCAGAGCCATCTAGTGTCCAGAGAAGGTACCCACGTTTTGCTTAGACAGTGTACTCACGTGATAGGGGGCAGGCCTATCGCCGTTTTGTACGAATACACTGTCACATGACTAAGTACAACTCAGCCATGTGGGTTTCCTCACGATGTTTTCCCTCACCGTTAGCAACCATGATAAATTAACCACACATATGACTTTAGTAAAGACAAATTGGTGTAGGCCCGTCCCAGGATTGGAACTCACGCCCTTCTGTTTTTCGGGCGGGTGTTCTACCCACTGGACTATCATGTCATTTAAAGAGAAATAATTCTTTAATACATTTTATTTGGGTAACCTAAACCGTTTACGCTGCGCACACAACGGAAGCCTTAGTATGAATAATTATCCCCGTTTTTGCAACATTATTCGCTGATAGTTTGCTCCTGTTGGTCGCAGCGTGATGATATATAGCCTAAAACCTTCCTCAATAAATGGACTATCCAACATAAAAATAATTTTTCAATTTGATTGGGTAGTTCCTGAGATCCTAGCGTTCAAACAAACAAACTCTTCAGCTTTATAATATTAGTATAGATTAGTATAGATATACAACTTTAGCGAAATATTTACTTTTATAAATTTAGAAAGTACCTTTCTAGCCTCAGATTCCATACCAGAGGGGTGATTTCACAAATTAAAATTTAACCTAGTTTAGAAGGGTATTGCAGGCTTCAAATCAATATTATTATTAACTTGTAAGTAATCGAGGACAACATGATTTAGTTAGGGACCTCTTGGGGAATCCAGGGACAGCTTTTCCGTAGTTTACGTGAAAGTAAACTTAAAACATAAACGTTCATGCCGAATATCCCCGAAGGGGTTGCTAGAGGTACTAATACTACTGAACACCGCGAGGCTTTGTCACCTGGTGTTTTGAGTACCCACGTTTTGCATGGACAGTGTACTCACGTGATAGGGGGCAGGCCTATCGCCGTTTTTTACGAATACACTGTCACATGACTAAGTACAACTTAGCCATGTTAAGGTTTCCTCACGATGTTTTCCCTCATTAACCACACATATGTCTTTTGAAAAGACAAATTGGTGTAGGCCCGACCCGGGATTTGAACACTAGTCGTTTGCACGATAACCCATGTTCTACCCATTGTGCTATGACGTCGTTATCTACGTGAAAGTGATTTTAAATAACTAATAAATTATTATGTGCGGCCATTTAATATGAATCAAGTTGGCTCGTTTCATAATATAGGAACTAGTGGCTAGAGAGGTTTGCTAGGATCTTACAAAGTGAAGATCGTGATCGCTGCCTACCCCAATGGGATTTAACGGTGTGAATATATGTATTTATGTATGACGAGTGCACATTACACATTGCACCTAAACAAGGGTAGCCAGAGCCTCGGAATTAATGAATTAGACAGTCTTTTTTGCATGCTGATTGGGAAATAGATAAAATATAATAAAGTTATTCTTTATTTCCAAAACCAAAATCCTGTAGAATCGTCTTATCGTCTTACCCATTTTGAGTCTATACACTCAAAGAATTTGGCGTTTTAGTTGGTCGAACGAGAACATGCTCTATTCCGCCGTGATCATATAGATTTCGGAAAAGGAAGTAAAAATTCTAATAAGCTATAGAGGTATGTCAGGATTGTACGATTGGCGATCGATAGTCTCTGCCTACCCCAATAAGAACGAATGGCATGTGTATATGTATGTATGTAAATTCTAATAAGAATTTTTTACCATGCCTACCGCTACAGTTTGTCAACCAAAATTAGGTTCTATTCCGCCACAACTATGCAGAATTCTACTCTCTTTCTTTCTTCTTAAATTCTAATCTACTTTGCTTTCCCTGCGTTGCAAGAAAACTTATTCATTTCTGCAACGAGTAAGTACTGCGTTACTTTTGCTGTTTATTCCCGAGAAACACAGACCGTAAAGGAGATTTCAGAGATTTCAGAAAAACTGATATTATACTTAATTTCATTTCCTTTGTCAAACAAAGCATAAAATCTGTTTCTTATTTCTATACGCACGGTTGAGAATCCCCAAAAGGGTAGATTGAGGGACAGAATTTGAAATTCATCAGCAATTATTTTAAAGTATAAGATGCCTCAAAACCCTAAGTCACCTCTTGCAACACTACACAGATTTGATCAGTTATCATTGACAATAATTAAAAACAAATAAATGAAAAACGTTAAAAATCGAAAGGGGTATCAAAATAAAAGAAAAGACAAGTAGAGGACGACCAGAGGAGGACACATTTAGATCAAATATAGAATGTGGTTAATAAAACAAGTGCCAAAGTCTGACGAATAAAAAAAAGGGCACGTATGAAAATATTGGTGAATGGAATGTAAATCGAATTCGCGAGGTTTGCCAGGATCGTACAAAGCGGCGATCGATAGTCTTTGCTATCCCATTATGAATGTATGTTATATCAAATAAATATTATTTTTTTTGCATTGGAATATATTGCTTGCTTGTATATTATATTTACTGTTTTATTTATTTTATTTTCTTAAGAAGATTTACAAGATTTACAGAAGAGTTGCAAGAGATGATGAATATTGCATGTGAGTCTTTTGTAAGAAAGGGAATGAGGGTGAATGTGGATAAGACCAAAACGATAGTTTTTGAGAGACAGGAAGATGTGACCGAATGCGTGATTGCGATTGATGGTAAGGAAGTGGAACAGGTGAAGGAGTTTGTATATCTGGGAAGTTTGTTTACAAGGGATGGAAAATGTGATGAAGATATTGAAAGAAGAGTGAAAAAGGGTAATGCGGTAAATGGAGCAATGAATAGCCTAATGACCTGTCAATCGGTGTCTGAAAAGGCCCGAATGGCTGTGCATGATGCTGTTCTTGTTCCTACGCTTATGTATGGAAGCGAATGTTGGGTGTGGCAGAAGAAGCATGAGAGCAGAGTGAATGCAGTAGAGATGAGGTCCCTCAGAAAAATTGTAATGTTAGATTATGTGACCGAGTGAGAAATAGTGTTATTCGTGAAAAGTGTGGTGTGAAAGATGATATTGTAAGAAAGATAGAAAAAGGAATGTTGAGATGGTTTGGGCACATAGAGAGGATGGATGATAGAAAATTGGTGAAAGGGATCTATAGAGCTAGTGTGGATGGTAATGTTAGTAGAGGACGACCACGGAGAATACGGTGAATACACTTGGACCAAATTGAGAGTGTGCTCAAAAAGGCTGGCGTCCGTAGTCTATACTTATAATAAAACTGTAGAGAGGTCAATTCTGTACATGAAATATATTTTCAAAATAACCATCAGGTGGTGATAAGGGATCGATACTGATGCCAAAAATGCAATCAGTAAAATTTTTGTCTGTCTGTCTGTCTGTCTGTCTGTCTGTCTGTCTGTCTGTCGGTTTGTATGTTCCTTATGGAAACAAAAACTACTCGACGGATTTTAACGAAACTTGGTACAATTATTCTTCATACTCCTGCGCAGGTTTTTGTATACTTTCCAGCAGAGCAGTAAAGGGGAATTTTGGGAAATTTTGGGAAAACGGGAGAAGTTACTCCATTTTTTAAGCTTCCGTCGCGTGTGCAGCCTTAATGGTTAAACTCACATAGAAATCATGTGTGACGGAAATATTCTTCATAAAATTATCTAAAAAAAACCTCAATAGTTTATGTCTATCTTTTACGGTTGACTCACAATAACACGTGTAATTCCTGATAGCTTAGGAGTTCGGAACATTCTGATTGTATTTGTTTATTCTTACGTTTGTAACCCTCTCACTCAACCCTTATTTAAAAAAGGTAACATTATTACCTATTTAATAAAAAAAGAATCATAGAAATCGGTAGACAAACACCGAAGTTATACATAAAATAAGCCATCGCGCCCGTGATCAAAACCAAATCTTTACTAATTTACATATAACATACTAGATGGCGCCAGTAGTTGCATCCTACATAACGTAATGATTTATTTTTTAGATTGTTATAAATACTTCATAGCGTTTTATACCAAAATTTGCTATTATTACGGAAATACTGAACCGTTCATCAAGCGCATTCAAAATCACCAAACTACACTGTTTAGGGAGTGCTATTAATTTAATAAATTGAAAACATTACGCTGAATTTCACAATGCATGAGCAGTGACTGAAGAAAGAAACCTCAGATATTTAAAAAAACAACGCTACCCGTGCGAAGCTGGGACGATCCACTAGTATGAAGAATAAAAGAGCATGTATGAAAAGATTGATGGATGTAAACGAAGCTAGAGAGGTTCAATAGTCTCTGCCTACCCCAATGGGAACTAATGGCGTGAGTATATGTATGTATGTATGTAAGATTTACAGACAAAAGTATACAATATAGACTTAAGATAGGTAGTGCAATGCTATTAACAAATCTCCACATATAGTAGTAGTAGTAGAGCGAAAACATCTTTCTACAGATTCTGATAAACTGCAAATTGTTTGAAATAAGAATACCTGACTACATAATAGGGGCACTAAAAAAGTATAAAACAAGAACTATAGAACCAAACTTCTGCTGTGACTAGGCGTGGACTTATGACTCGTAATATTCTTTTTTTAAAACCAGAAAGTAAAAAGTAGCAGTCAATGAAACCAATAGCGTGAGTATACAACGTATGTATGTAATATAATTGAATTTACTTATAAAACATATAGTTGTATAAGCTGTGTAGTTTCGGCTTAGAATAGCACTACCCCATTTCTACCCGTGGGTGATCGTAAGAGACGACTAACGGTATTGGGGGCTTTTAAGGCGATGCGGTTGGAGACCCATCCATTACCATCTTTTTCCCCCAACACTACTTCCCAAAAGTGGCTGAGGAATTTCTTATGGCTCTCTGGCTACCCCGTTTAGGGATTTATAACTGTGAGTATATGTATGTATGTGCTATAGTATCGAGTTCGTTGTCTGTCCCCCCCCCCACTGTCAGGTCAGCGCAGGCGCATTGTCCGCACTTCCGGAAAAGCCATCGCCAGTTTGGGGTCAGTGATTTGCGCTCTTTGCTACTGTACTAATGACGATCATTATACTAATGATATTTGTTTGATGAAATATTGAAACTTGCTGGGCAACTTGTGATTGTCTAGTTGATTCATGAGCTTTTATGAACCAATGTAGGTGTTAGTCCTATCACTTTGACTGTAAGAAATTATGTTGTTTCGCGTTGCCTTATATTTTGTTATTCTTTTAGAAGCGATTTTCAGCAAGATACTACATTACTGCATAGGTACTGTAGTTACTAGGTATAATTTATTTAGACCAGTAGTTTTAGTAGTATTTTGTTTAAGCTAGATAGATATAGGATATTATACGAAGAAGAAGCTTTTAAAAAATTTATAAAGGTTCATTAAGAACTTTATTTTTTTGAATAAATTTTAATACGTCCATAAAGTACCGATTTCCAAATATGACTCAAATGCTTAGAGAATTATAGTTTTTATGTAAAATTAGCGATGCGTAGCGATGGTGTGATTCGCTCACATCAATGCTCTCCTATTGTCGTCCCCTCATGATGTGATTTAACTAAATTATGGAGTTGGAATGTCCACTATTTAGTTTTGACTGTCCTGTGGTTCGCTCGTGGGTTGCGCAGTGCAAGTACTTTGGATTGGTGCGTGTGAGCTTTGAACTGTGAGAGTGCTACGACTTTAAAACTTTATCTACGACGCGGCGTAGCAGGTTCTTAAGACGTATTGCTTCAAGTAAGTTTGTCTTTTGAGTTGTTTTTGTTGCTACGAGTTTGGTAGTAAGATTTTAAACTCTTTTATCCTTGATTATGTTTCTTTTCCGATCAATGAGTTAATTGCATACTAACACTGGCGGAAATTATTTTACATTAAAATTTAAATTTAGCAAAAATATTGATGGGCTAAAGTAAAATAATAAAAATGCTGAATAGTAATTAAGCCATAACGATACTAAAACAAAAAAGTCGGGTATTTTTTGTATAATTGAAATATTTCCTGTAAAGTAGAAGGGTCACAATGGGCGGCCACCGTTGTGTGACCACATTATGCAACTAGCGCATGCGTGACACGTGCAGAGTACTCATTATAAGAGCAATAAAAAGTTTTTTTAGTAAAGGAAATGGTAAAATTTAAATTTAAAAAATGCTGATTTCTAGTTTATTTGTATCCCACGTGGAATAAAAATAGAAGTTTATTTGTGATACGGAGAATTAACTTACCTTTATCGACCATTTAAAACAATGTATAATGATGAATGAATGAACAGTCAACATGTGAAATGCTAAGTTTACTCTGGCGTTTTAACAATTTTATTTCATTCAAGAATTTTTAAAATATGTATCTTTTTTCACATTTTATTGTAAAACATGCAAAATCAGTTTGATCAGAAGTATTTTCGTTAGTTATTTTTGAATAGTTTTACATTTTTATTCAAATTTTATAATATTCACCTCAAAAATGTATGAAAGATAACCAGAAATGTTAAAAAATAATAGTTTCTATCGAAATGACAGAAATCCCCTCGCTTCTGTTGAAAATTTTAGTGGTTGTCTGCAAAGTCTGTTTAAACTATGGCATAAGAATACACACACATTTGATATTTTTATGCATTTAACGGAACTAATCGATTCATTAAGAAGAAATATGCCCAACTTGAGACTTGCAAAACTAACCTTATATCAATTACCACTCCTTCATGGCATATACTGATGTTACAAATATTACAATTTAGTATTTTAATGAGCATTGTTACAACTCCGGTATGTTAAAAATAAGACATGTCGGTGTCTTGACTAAAAACCCACTCTGGTCTTTCTTGGTGCGCAGCGCGACAGCACGTCTTTATGCTTTACCGATGTTAACTTTCCACGGACGCCACGCAACTGCTGTCAGCCTATTTTGGGAGATTTATAGTCCTCCGTTCCTTCTTGTGTTTTCTTATCACCTCAGGACACCTCGTAACCTGCCGATGAAGGCAAAGCTGTTACTTGTTGACCGAGGGGTTCTGATTTGTGTCGTTGACGAAAAGGAGACCCCTTTGCCAACGGCCGTTCCACCCCCTATTCCCTCTTCTAATGAGAGGGATACTGGGAGCTAAGATATCTCAGCAACCAGGTATCGTTTGCATGGTCCACTGCAGTTCTGGATGATTTTCTACAAACAGCGACACCAACAACAGCCGAGCTCACCATGTAGAACCTGGGGGCACCCAAGGAATTTGATTAGCCCTCGAGTTATTATATGTAGCGCTTAGAATAGCACTAACCCATTCTTGCCGTGGATGACCTTGACGGCGACTAAATTTATGGGACTTTTAAGTAACTGTGGGCGATGTGACAAAGGGACCATTACCAATCACCTTTTACTTTATATTTTTTCCCCAGTCAACATTCAAAAGCGGCTAAGAATTTTTTCATTCTGAAGTTCTGGCTACCTCTTTTTGGGGTTTATATCCGTGAGTATTTTTGTATATATAAATACATATCCTCACGTTATTAGTTCAATTACTAATATTTAATAAAAAGACTGAAACAGACTATGTATTAGGTTAAATATAATTATTCTTATAGAATGAAGGATCACAGAGGAATAAATGTAATTTAATTAAGTATTTTGTATTTCTGTTAACTAATTTTCCTTTATATTCAATAATAGTGTTCAGTTGGCTAGAAAACATATAAAACGCGTCACAGCTGAATAATGGTGAAGCCTATGGCTTGTTATAGTTCACTGACACGGGGCGCACCCACCTTTAATTGATTTTGGTGACATATCATTATTTACAATTGGGGAAATCTGCGATTTACACATCGGACGATCGATATTAAACATAACTTCAAACAAACAGATACAAATCCCTTGAAGGGATAGCCAGAGCTAGGGAATTAGAAATTCCTCAGCCACTTCTGGAAGTTGTTTGGGGAAAAGATGGTGAAATAAAAGTTGTTCTTTTCATGAAGTTTTTCTGTTGTTTTGCCTGATTTTAGTTTTATACTCACGGCTATAAATCCCTAGAAGGAGTAGCCAGAGCTTTGGAATGAGAAATTCCTCAGCCACTTTTGGTGTAGAAAAGTTGAGTGGGGAAAAGATTATAAATTAAATATTTTTGGTGATGAGTCTCCAACCGCATCGCCCGAAAATTCCTTAAAAGCCCCAATACCGTTAGTCGCCTTTTACGTACACCCACCGGAAGAAATGGGGTACTGCTATCCTAAACCGACAGCTACATTGTTATACAGTGGTCGTATATGGACTGGGATGGTAATAGCAATACTTGAGAAAAACCTGCGTGTTGAGTTACTTTTTGCCAATTTTTCCACATGTTTTTTTGTATCGTATGTTGAGATCTATGTCTACTAGTCATATATTTTTAACCTATTTAACCCAACTATAGATCTTGACAGTGAAGAAGCAAGAATACATAAACCGTTCCATGTGAGTTCAATTCCGGTCAAAAAGTCAATAACTCATAATATAACATAGTATAACATAAACGTTCACGCCGAATATCCCCGAAGGGGTTGGCAGAGGTACTAATACTTCTGAACATCACGTGACTTTGTCACCTGGTGCTCAGAGTACCCACGTTTTGCATGGACAGTGTACTCACGTAATAGGGGGCAGGCCTATCGCCGTTTTGTACGAATACACTGTCACATGACTAAGTACAACTCAGCCATGTGGGTTTCCTCATGATGTTTTCCCTCACCGTTAACAACCATGATAAATTAACCACACATATGTCTTTAGAAAAGACAAATTGGTGTAGGCCTGACCCAGGATTTGAACACTAGTCGTTTGCACGATAACCGAGTGTTCTACCCACTGGGCTATCACGGTTGCTGTCATCAAAAACTCATTCCACTTTATTACCAAAACGCTAACAAGTAGCCTTAGTGAAGCGATTTATAAGTATATCCCAAATGCCAATGAATATAAAAACTCTCAATGACTATTCACACTATAGAAACGACTCTGTGATTCAATGATATTTGTAAAGAGCGCACTATTTCTCACGGTACCAACGTATAGCTCATATACCAACTTTCCCACACAATATCTCTGTTTTCTCGTCGATCCCTGATATGGCCCATTGAACACAAACGCTATAGTACAGTATCATCACAACCTTATATGGTTTGGGAGCGACCTATCTCCAATTTATTGTCTGAAAACTACAATGAAACCATTATGAAATTATTAGTGGTTACGTACCACTCCTTACGAACTAGGGTTTTGGCTGATGAGTCGCAAAGTTTGTAAAAGTATAAAAAGACATTTACATGTATACATACATAACATCACGTGACTTTGTCACCTGGTGTTCAGAGTACCCACGTTTTGCATGGACAGTGTACTCACGTGATAGGGGGCAGGCCTATCGCCGTTTTGTACGAATACACTGTCACATGACTAAGTACAACTCAGCCATGTGGGTTTCCTCACGATGTTTTCCCTCACCGTTAACAACCATGATAAGAGCGATACTACTCTTTAGGAAGAGTGATAATACCCTCTTGAAAACTTCCAGCCCTATATCGCTACTGAGTCATGTCTACAAACTGTTTTCGAGAGTCATTCGTTTAGAGAGAACCTTGTGTAAAGATATTTTTGTTACCCTATATATATTTATTTATTTAACTTTAAGGCACACAAACAGTACAATAACGTTAACATAAATAATGGCATTTCATAAACATAAAATTTCAGTAAAAGCACCTTAACAGCGTGACTTGCTTTTTGAGATTTATATAAATTTAATAAAATAATATTTCAAATCTATAACATTGTATACAATAATGAAATTAAGTAGTAAGATAACGAAATAAAACAACAGTTCATGAAATCTTTTTCTATGAGAAAATAAATGACAAAAATAATAAAAATAGTAAATATAATAATGTTGATAATTATAATACATACATATACTCCTCACTCCAACTTCCAAAAGTGGCTGAGGAATTTCTCATTCTAAAGCTCTGGCTACCCCGTTTCGGGAATTATAGCCGTGAGTAGAAGTATGTACCTACCGTATAATAATATTGAATAGCGACTTATGTTTCCGACTGTTCTACATACGATTAAATAAAAATAATGTCTATGGATCAAAACACCCACTTGCATTATGAATTTATATACAGTACTTAAATCAAGTTTTGAATAAATAAATAAATAAATAAATAAATCTTTATTTCAGGCATCTACATCTGGCCCATAAAATATAAACAAAACAAAATCAAATCAAAATTAAATACCAACACATAAATTAATTAATTAAATCAAATTAGACAGATAATTAACAAAACATGCAGCAATTTAAAATAATAATGATAAAAAAATAATAATTATATAATGAATTAATTAAATTAAAAGGTTTTAAATTCAAAGTCCGCTTTAGACAGATTTTATCGTGTCAGTAGTCATCTCTTGAACAAAAAAGTTCAGATATGCATTTTAAAAATTTATATCATTGTTCATTCATTAATTTTGTAAACGTAGAGAGAAAAGATCGAGAGTAAGGAAACTCACACCACTCAGTCACGTGTATGTTAGTACTACAAAACTGCGCTTTGTCTATCCCCCATTTCATTATCTGGTGAATACACTTTCTAGATATAACGATATATATTCTGAACACATATCTGTGGTTTGACTTGTGATGAAATGGAATATCTCGAGTTGTCAAATAGTATCACACTCACGGCTATATAACCTTAAAAGCCAGAGCTTTCGAATGAGACATTCCTTAACCACTTTTGGAAATTGAGTGGGAAAAAGATGATAAGAATAAATAATTGTTGGTAATGGGTTTCCAACCTTACTCGTCTTTTACGATCCCCCAAGGTTAGAAATGGGGTAGTGCTATTCTAGGCCGACACTAAACAGCAACTGCTGAGATGGACTCCTTAAAGAATTGAGCACTGTAATGGCTAATTGTTGTTATGCGTTTTCAATTTACACATTGTGAAACTTGTATTCGAAGTTCCTTTTGCCCATATGAAAACGAAAATAGCGGCAATAATCATACCTGTTTTCTTGTGCAAAGAGCAAAGAGTTACATTCTTTATACAGAAATAGTAAACGATCAACTCCACTTATTTACAAGTCATGTATTTATTTGTATACAACCTTTTTTATGAATAAGAAGTTATAAAAAAATAGTACAATATCACTTGCCTGAATCAGTGCAATGAAAGTCTCTTTATAAGATCAAGTGGAAAAGATAATTATATAACATAACATAACATAAACGTTCACGCCGTATATCCCCGAAGGGGTTGGCAGAGGTACCAATACTCCTGAACTCACATGGCAAGCGCCATCTAGTTTCCAGAGAAGGTACCCACGTTTTGCTTAGACAGTGTACTCACGTGATAGGGGGCAGGCCTATCGCCGTTTTGTACGAATACACTGTCACATGACTAAGTACAACTCAGCCATGTGGGTTTCCTCACGATGTTTTCCCTCACCGTTAGCAACCATGATAAATTCATATTATCCATTTATCATAATTATATCTCTGGCATATTTTGTTCTCTCATTGGCAAGCAGTTGTGAAGCTCAAAGTTATAGTATAAAAATAATTAGGAACAGTTTTTCCTCGTTATATTTAAAAAAATACTTTAATAATTTAAACAGTAATGCTAGATCTATATTTAAACTACCTAAAGCAAAACAGTACAACTGTCGCAATCATTAATATCAATCATATCCAACCGACTTAATGGTCATCATATTGTCAGAATTGGAGCCACAGTGATTTCACGCTTAAGATAACTGTACTAAAATTGGCCAGTACATGGATTTATGGAAATAGTTGGACGAGGACATCGCTTTATCACAAAAGGCCGGAAGTCAGCTTCCGATTTCCATCGCCTCATTTTTGGAAACGTCCAAAAATTTAGCGCCCCTGGGTTTTATTGTTATGTAGATTTTGGATTCGCGTTTTGAATCAAATTTGAGGAGGTACTCTGTCTGACCCGGAAAGGAATGTTAAACGAGGTTACAGGTTTTAGCATTATTTTGCGCAGTTAGTAAAATAGATTGAATCTGTTAAAAGGCATATACAGAGCCAACGTGGATGGCAGTGCCAGACAACAGAAGACAAATTTAGATCAAATAGAGAGTGTGTTGAAAAAGGTATGAAGAATAAAGATTGCTGTAAATTATCCTTACATCCTAGAGGATAAAAGATGTTATTAAAGGAAAGAAAAATTTCGACACTGGCGGGGTTCGAACCCGCGACCTTCGGGTATACGGAGGTAGGAAACGCAAACACTACTTGAACGTGTAAAAAAGAAACAAAGGATAGAGAAATTTCGCGCTGGATGCCAACTGACACTGTAGCTCAGTTGGCAGAGCGACGGGGGCGTATACCCGAAGGTCGCGGGTTCGAACCCCGCCAGTGTCGAAATTTTTCTTTCCTTTAATAACATCTTTTATTTATGAGTAATAATCCCCATATGAGGAATTCATGTCAAAAAACATTAAATTATCCTAGAGGATGGCCAGGATCGTACAAAATGGCGATCAACAGTATCTGCCTTATCCAATGGGAACTAATAGCGTGAGAATATGTACATAAAAATTAGTTCTGACTTTTTTCATGATTCAACTCTTTTGTCTGGACTGGAATAATGAAAATACTTTCTACTAATCAGACTTTGTTGTGCATGAAACCTCATGTGCGGATTATTTTACTAATCAATTAAGGAAAGAAAAATTTCGACACCAGTGGTTACTTAGCACCATAGCTCAGTTGGCAGAGCGACCGGGGCGTAGACCGGGAGGTCGAGGGTTCCAGTCCTGCTGGTGTCGAAATTTTTCTTACCTTACTTAGTAATACTTTCAACTAGATGTATACTTGGTAACTGCAATTGGTAAACTATAGGCACATAATTTTTTCAGTGTTACCTGTACAAATCTTTTGAATAACTTATCGAAAACTTAATATAAATTTACATAAAGGATTGTTTCTCCTCAGTCCTCATTCGTATGGAAAGATATAAAACTGATTTTGTGTAGTAATGTTACTTTAGTGCTGTTAGTTCCCATTATCATAATGAAATTAGAAGGCAATGCGAAAAATTGTGCAATTATTCACACCACCGGACAAATAACGGTTAACTCGGATCCATTTCAATACTCTGAATAGTGATCAATAGCCCCACTGTTCCGTTATTGTACATCACGTAGATAGAATACTGTCCGATGTCGATACAGTTTTCTATTTCAAACAAAATTGCTTTTGTTCACGATAATGATTTTCGAAACATAATCATTATAATGGCATACTGTTGTTACTATAGGTATATGAATACGTTATGTTATAGTATAGGAGTAGAAAATGGTCGGTATGGGTATTTTTTTTTTTATTTATGTTTGGGGTATAAATTTGACTGTATTTTCACAAAGTTTTGTACACAGAAGAAATAAAACTATAAAATTCAGCAATGAAAATTGATAATAAGGACAAAACATTTAATATTATGAGTTTTTTTTTATTAATTTTAATGATTATGAGATTGCATAATTTATCAAACATATTTTATTTTTTGCGCAACTTTAAATGACATTACTAACGATCTATTTTCGAACAAATGTATTATCTTATTCAAGATGATGAAAATAACACATTGCAGGACAGATATACATGAGACTACAAAATACTTAACCTGGCTATATTGCAATCCAAACCAATTTCTTAGCTCTCTTAGCTCAAATTATGTCTAAAAGGAGACAACATCTAGGGCAACTAAGTCCATCTGCAACCTTTCTTTAGGTCTCTATCGCCCGATTTCTGAATTGAGTATTCCAGCTGAGAACAACTGAAGTATCGTTCTGTCGCATTGAAATCTTTACAACTGAATGGGACAAAACGAAACTTAAGTCGTTCTCAGCTTGAATACTCAATTCAGAAATCGGGCGTATTTATTCTGTTATTTCATATTCGGAAGGAAGCCGAAACATGAAGACAATAGAAGCTACATGACAACAACGACACGAATCACTATAGTTTTATTCCTAACTTTATTGGATGTATTTTGAACTCTCGACGCATACATTACTAACGGCCATATATCCCAAAAACTCTAGTTTCCTTGCGCAGAAATTGGCAAATGCTATTTTAAAACATACTACATAGCTATGTAGGTATAGTTGGCTACTTAAAGAAGTTTTCACTTATTAATAATCCATTATCATAATAAAATTACGAAAGACCCGATTTTGTAAGTCATATCTGTCTGTATCTTCATATTATAAACATTTGATAGGGACAATCCAATAAACCAAAAAAGTGATTATGAAATCTACTATGATAAGTGTAAACACGGCTAAAGTATCACAAGTACAACCACATACCAATTTACTTATTTACGAAAAATTCTCAAAATTATCCCTTTTTGGAAGTAGACATTCTAAAAGATGGTGAAAAGCATTATAGCTTAGTCTCTTTCCAAGACATTTACAAATAGAGTTGGTAAACCTAGTAATATTCTAAGGCACTACAGTGTAGTAAGTAGTAGTGACTACATGGCGTACCATGTAGAGTATTTGAAAGAAAGAAAGAAAGAAAAATAATTTTTTTGGCAAAAAAAAATATTACAACCTCAGCCGCGTGTCTCGCAGGACACATCAGCCAGCACAGTTAGCCAGACAACATTAAAAAAACATAAAGCTCTATGTAGCGTACGAGTATATACTTATATCAACAAATACATATACTTATTTCAATAAAGGGCGTGTAGTGTAGTCTGAATAAGCTGAGCCCAAATGTTCTGCTATCTGTGCACATAATTGCTGTGCTAGTATGAGTAAAATCATAAAGTACGAGTAAAATGATTCGCAAACATCCCATAAATTATTTACCCACAATAACCTTGCTCTCGTTAGCAATATAATTCTGTCGGTGCATCAGACCGGTGATCGCTCGCAAATTATTATTATTGTACTTATGACTTGCTCGTAATTATGCAAATATAGTGATGACAAAAGAGTTCGGCTTTTATTTTTCGTTTCGCCATTTTAGCGGTCTATGTGCACTATTTGTATGGATTACTCAGGATATCTTTAATGAGTCATCATTCATTTAGTTATTTTGTTTAACTGCTAAAATTCATTGGTTACTGGCAGATACCACTAGCGTGTGAATGATTGTCCTCGACATGTTCAGATTTAATGTTTTACAAACACAAATGTAGGCATATATTATCGATCGCCAATTTGTGCGATCCTTGCAGGCCTTGCTTGCTTCATTTACATTCATCAATAATTTCGTGCATGCCCTATTATTCACACTTCGGTTGATTGCCTTTTTAAGCACATTCCCTTTTCGATCAAAATTTTTCCTCCGGTGGTGACCGTCCTCTACGGACCATACTATCTACATGAATGTGTTATTTTATGCATATTTTACATTTGTAAATAATTTCTTTTACTTTTTTTAAAAAAAAATTCTTGAGCATCGCTATATGCAACTGCCATCCTTGTTCTTGCAACTTGTTCTAATGTTTTAGTGTTGACTAATTATTTAGTAGCAACCCCATTACAGGGACTTTATCACTCATACAATATTTAATAACATAAACATAAACGTTCACGCCGAATATCCCCGAAGGGGTTGGCAGAGGTACTAATACTTCTGAACATCACGTGACTTTGTCACCTGGTGTTCAGAGTACCCACGCTTTGCATGGACAGTGTACTCACGTGATAGGGGGCAGGCCTATCGCCTATTTAATGTTCTATTAATAAAGTAGGAACCACTTAACTTTTTACAAATGTTACCTCCTTACTGTAAACTGCAATATCCATCGTTCAAATATTAAATAATTGATAATTTGGATCCCAATGTTTTCCTCGATAGACTACTAAATTCTAAATGAGAAACAAATCTACATTTAGATACCTAAATGAGTAATATTAATGCTCTTCCTGATTTTGGTCATAGATTCTACCATATTTAATACTAATGATTGCTCCTCTCATCCAAGGTCACCTATGGTCGGTCGGTGACGGTGGAAGATCAGCCGGCAGGGAAGGAAGATGAAGCCGCGAGGGGCGAGCGTCATGCACGCCTTCACCGCGCTCACTATGCTTACTATGGCTAATGGTAACTTGTCAATTTTGGTTTATTCATATAGTAACTAGTAATTAGAGCTAAGGAACTAGAAGTTCCTCCGCCAATATTGGAAAGTTAAGTGGGGAAAAGATGGAAAAATAAAGGTTGTTAATCCCTTAATAGCCCCAATACCGTTAGTCGCCTCTTATGTACACCCACCGGAAGAAGTGGGGTGGTGCTATTCTAAGCCGACACTACACAGCAAATGTTCCAAATGTTCTTCTGCCGTTTAAGACTATCAATAAATAAATCTACTTTCCATATTCTATATCTATTTTCCTCTACAATATATTTTAACCTTAACTGAATATTTTTAGTAATTCCGCAGTAAAGTGTATTAACAAGTGAACTTGTATTCAGATAACTTGAATTAATAAACGTAGTCTAGTATGATATGACCATACCTATATTGTTCGTTTCTACTTTATTATTTTATTATTCCAGCCCAAACAACATGTAACCAAGGAATGGGAAGAGTAATGTTTGAAAGATTACCGAATCAGCAACTACACGGATTCGATGACGATGTCGTACGTAAAATTCAAATTTACTACTTTATTCTTTGAATCCTTATAAATTAGATTATTGAAATAAATGTATTGGTTTTCCTTAGATTCGTGAAACCGCACCACCTTTTCGTGTATTAGAAAAGTGTCAAGATTTATGTCTTCGAGACAGATCAGGCAACAGTCTCGTGAGAACGTGCAATTCAATAGATTTCCAACCAGGAGCTCGTATCGCCGCTTTTAGTCCAGAGCCAGAGTATGAGGAATCGTCTTGTTATTTGACAAGGGAGCAGGCAGCACCTGAGGGTATCGGTACTCTCATGATTGTACCGAACAGCGTTCACTTTAATGAAATATGTTTGACGTGTAAGTATATTAAATGGAACTAAAGTAAATAAATTCTTCTGAAAGTATTTATTTGGTCCTATAGTACAATATGAGTGCCGAAAGGTGGACTGACGACCAGATGTGTAAGACGTTATCTATCAGTAGAAGTTTAAATATCAGATAATTTCTAAAATGCCGAGGAACTACTCAATATACTTCTCATATATTACAGTCTTGGGTACAAGAAGTCTCTCAATAACTAACTAATACAAATCTATTTTTTTTTAAAAAGTACATAAATTTCGTCTTAACCTAGTTAGTTATTTAAAGTACAAAATTTAAAAATTTCCTGTTTCTGAGCTAGCAGTGCCCTGATCGGCCTATTTAATTAGACTAACGTCCAATTTCTGAATTGAGTGTTTTAGCTGAGAACAACTTAAGTATCGTTCTGTCGTATTGAAATCTTAACAACTGAATGAGACAAAACGATATTTTAGTCGTTCTCAGCTTGAATATTCAATTCAGAAATCGGGCGTAAGCGTTATTTAAAAGAGCCATCTATTTCGCCCTTACTTAATTATTAAAAGCTTTTATTTAACTTGCAATGTATGTATATTTGTGTGTTCGGATGAAATCTTTGAACTCAATTTTGAAGTAGATATATTCAACCGTTTGTGCTGAAATTTTATGGACGCATTTTGTTCGGATGACAATATATGATAAGATATGTGACGTCATTCTAAATTCAATATGGCGGATCATACAAGATGTCAGAACAGTTATTTTTAATCCACTTATACAATATGGGTATCAAATGAAAGGGCTTATTTCGTTTATTTTTATCTAATTTAAACCGACAGACTTATGATAAAATTAAAATAGCGCTAGGACTCCCAGTTTCTATCATTACTGGGAGAAAATATTATAGTTTTATAAAGTTCGCTTATAAAACTGCTTTACATTACAAACCAATTAATTATTTTTTTTTAGACTTATTTATTTTTCTTTTCCAGCGAATCGTCCAGAACGCGAATGTCCATCACGTCGATATGTTTTCGAACGCCATGCCCGAAAGCGTTTGAAATTACCGCCATCAGACCTCAAAGAAATCATGGTCGCTAACAGGACAGAGTGTGAAGATAAATGTCTCGGGGAATTCAGTTTTGTTTGTCGATCGGCGACCTACGACTCGGCTTTGAGAACGTGTTCTTTGAGCCGGTTTACGCGAAGGACGCACCCTGAAATGTTGGAAGATGACCATAATGCTGATTATTTGGAGAACACCTGTTTGAATGGTACTGTCTGTTTTTAGTAAATCTTTGGAATCATACATACATACATGTATTCACGCCATTAGTTCCCATTGGGGTAAGCAGAGACTATTGATCACCACTTTGTACAGGATCTACAAACCTCCCTAGCTTCTTCTTTGGAATTAATGACCTTATAATTACCAATTATAGTTAAAATAATTCGTCGAACCGATAGGCCGGGTCTAGGGAGGGTTGGAGGGTGGGAACGTCATATAAGAAGGGACTTAAAAGTGCTCTCCCAACCCTTAATACTTTACTATGTCTTTTATTGTAATAAAATATCTGTTTTAGTATTTATAGTAGTTACTAGTTATTAAGAAAAGATCAACAAGTCTTTGGCGCAAAATCTTGTATGAAATGAAACGAAGTTAGTACTTTAACTCATCTTTGTTATGTGCACTTTACTAAGTTAATTTATTTTTTTACATACTTATACATATTCACGACTTTAACTGCTAGAAGGGGCAGCCAGAACTTTAGAATGATAAATTCCTGAGCAACTTTTGGTTAAGATTGTGCCGTCTCCAGCCGTGTCTGATAGACATCCTCGAGAAGTAATGATGTAATGTTCTAAGCCGACACCACACAGCATATTATTATAATACTATTGCCGTGTTATAATTACAGTCTAGTAAACCATTAAGCAAATCATCACTATGATGATGATTTCTACTACTAGTCTAGTCTGCTCAACTTGATCTCCACAATCACGCCGTTTATTCCTGAAGGGGATGCACAGGCAAGAATACAATAAAATGCGACCTCTTCCGAACTTCGCGCTCTGTGGGTTCCGCACCATCTATATATATGAAAGAAAGTGGTGTTAGTTACACTATTTATATATACATACATATGCTCACGGCTATAAATCCCTAGTAGGGGATGCCAGCTTATAAGCAAATTTATAAATCACAAACGGATGAACCGATCTGGCTGAAAACTGTTGGAGAGGCAGCTTAGAGCCAGGAAAAGGACATAGGATATAATATGTAATCACGCCAAATATCGTACGGGGTAAGCCGTAAAAAATACTTAACACCATCCGTGCGAAACCGGGGCGGACCACTAGTTTACTATAAAGACGGACCAAAATCATTTTTGTCGTCAAACTACTACAACTACTAGTGATGGGAATTCATGTAATTTTTCATTAATTTCATTAGCATTCATACTACACATCATAACATACTACATATGGTAATTACAAAAGAATGTGTCACAATTATAAGAACCGAAGATAATTAAAAATGTGACTTTGTTCCAGCGGAAAGACGTTGTGATGGTCTAGCTGTTTTTATCAAAGAAGAAAACAAAAGACTAGGAGGACCGTTTGAGGCTGATGTTTTTTCTAATGTAACTCTTGAAGAATGTCAATCTATGTGTGTTCGAGCTGAAAAGTAAGACATTATTTTAATTTAAAAAATATTTTAACTCTATTTTTTTTACCAGTTCTAAAAACTAAAATTGTGTCTTGTGATGTGTGTCCTTTCAAAAATATTTTTATATATATATATATATATATATATATTTAATATTATTTAAAGCTAAGATTAAGTCTGAGTGTAGATTACAAAAAGCTTGCTCTAACTTAAAACCTTAGGTCAATGCATACTTTTACCAAGCTTCCAATGGGTATTCCACAGTGTAAATCTAAATTTTGCAAGATGGTTTTAGTTCTTTATGTAGGATTGGTGTTAGTAAGGTAAGGTCATCTCTTTTGTAGAGACTATCTAATCGTAAAGAGATGATAAAATAAATCTCATCATATTATATCCCCTTTTATTATCTAGAAGTAGTCATAGTGCCAATATTACTTACTAAACAATATTTCCAGATATTTCTGTCGTTCCATTGAACACGATTCTATGACTCGTCAATGCGTTCTGTCAGAGGAAGACTCGGTGTCACAGAAAGACGACATCACAGTCAGCGCCTCGGCCACCCATCACTTCTACGACCTCGTTTGTCTTGACAATCGTAAGTATCTACTAACAAATTATTAACTCAAAAAAACTATTAACAGTATTAATTGTTTGATACGATTACAATTAACTAATGACATTCCATATTTTTTTATTTTTTATCTAAAAACGTAACCGTTTAACTCAATAATTCGATACTGAATGCAGGGCATGATAAACTAACAGGGGCATGATGTCAACTAAGCTTTTTTCACGATTATGATCAGTTTCTCATCGGGCAGCTCGCGGCACGGAGTACCCTGACAACAGTGTGACGTCACACCTGTTCTCCCCTGGCCGGAGACCGGATACCGCCTTCCAGAGGTACCGGAACAGCAGGATCACAGGGGAATTCCATTCGGAGATCACGGGACGCTCTCTCAGCGAATGTTTGGACGAATGCCTTAGACAAACCAGTTTTCAATGCAGGTAGGACTTACTAAGACTATTACTATTACTATTACTTATATATTTTCTCACGCCTTCATTACAATGGTATAGGCAGTCATAGAGACTGTAGATTTATGATACTTCTCTTTTATTCTTTTTACTGTATAAAATGTTCTATAGTAACTTATCAATGTTATAAGTTATAAGTAAGTATAAGTTTAGCGGTGGGGGTAAATGATACGAAGCACCGTATTGTATTATTCGTTAATAGAAAAGATTCATCGTAGTTGCTGCTATAGAAATATTAATAACTAAGTGACCCGACAGTCTTCGACCTGTCACAAAAGTTTAGTCTGAACTGAAGTATTTATAACAAAGAAAATAAGAAATTCTACTACGATGTAGAAAGCAACTACTCGCGCCATCTAGTATACAATATATACATTAGTAACGATTTGGTTTGGAATGTTTCTATTCAACTCACATCGCTTAACTTAGTGTGTCTATTCACCCCATCGCGCTAAAAGGTTATGGTCTTTTGATGCTCCTGTGGGAACCCTTGCGAAATCCGGTATAAATGATATCCTATATTTTGGCCAGGTGTATAACCTAAATTCATGCTAAATGTGATCAAGATCGGTCTGGTAGAATTAACGTGATGACCGGACATACAGACAGACAGTTTTTTTTTAAATAGCAAATTTGTCTTCAATTTCGAAAATAGAACATATTCCACCGGTTTTTAATATTTTTTCTTCAATATACAGTTTTGATCCCGGTACAGTCTTATTATAGTATAGATATTACACATAGATACATTTATTTTGTGTATGTAGTAGCTGTGTAGTGTCGGCTTAGAATAGCACTACCCCATTTCTTCCGGTGGGTGTACGTAAGAGGCGACTAACGGTATTGGGGCTTTTGAGGGATTTTTAAGCGATGCGGTTGGAGACCCATCACCAAGAACCTTTATTTCACCATCTTTTCCCCACTCAACTTCTAAAAATGATTGAGAAATTTCTAATTCCTTAGCTCTGGCTACCCCTTCTAGGGATTCATCGCCGTGAGTATATGTATGTATGTTTGTATAATTTCATGCCGGATACGCAAGTCCAGACAAAATGTGGGTACTACGAACGCCAGTAGTAGAAGTACGCTTTTCCTTTTAAGTGCAAATTTTATACTTCCAAAGTATGGCATATCTTAATCTCATTTTAGCCAACGAGTTCACAGTATAATTACGAGCGTGCTACTGTCCCAGGTAACGGAGTATCACGTGGTGTTCAAAAGTACTACTGCCTCTCTCACCCCTTAAGGAATGTACGGGGTATACGATTAGTTTAGTTGAGTTTCCACAAAAATAGATGTCAGTCATAAAAATAAGTTCACCAATAATATTTTTTGGTAATGGCAGGTCAGCCGTGTATAGTGACAGAGCGAGGACATGTCGCCTCAGTCGCTACAACCAGAAAGATGGAATGAGACTTCTGTACGACCCCGATTTTGATTACTATGAAAATCTTATGCGTAAGTATTTTGATAATTTATAGATTGCACAAATTTTAAAAAACAAATGTTTAAACTCATAAGTTTACTATTCCAGAAGAGGAAGCACAAAGTTTAAGTCTTGTTTTATTGCCAAATGTTTGTTTGTGTCTTTGTGTAGCTCAAATTATGCATAAAAATAATACGCAGTTACATTGAGATAGCGATAAAATGTATGCTGCTGAATATGTTTCATTTTTTAAGACACAAGATATCTGATGATTACATAATGTTCAATTGCAAAACATATACATTAACCTATTAATTGCCATCCTTTCCCCATTCAACTTCCGAAAGTGGCTGAGGAATTTCTCATTCCCAAGCTCTGGCTACCCCGTTAAGGGATTTATAGCCGTGAGTATATGTATGTATGTATGTATTAATTGCCGTGTAGTGCCGGCATAGAATGTCACTACCCCTTTCTACCCACGGGTGTTGTAAGAGGCGACTATGTTATAGATAGAGGCGGTATGGGGCTTTTTGAAGTAGTTTTTGGGCGATGTGGTTATCATCTATCCCCTATCAACTTCCAAATGTGGCTGAGGAGTTTCTAGATTTGAAGCTCTGGCTACCCCTTTTTGGGATTAATAGCCGTTTTACTCTAAGTATTAATTATTTAGATGGGAAATTTAGATCCTGACTATTGCGTGCAAACTCACGTCATTTAGTCATATGACACCGGTAACTAGTAAATTGCTACTCTGAAAATAGATCTCTAGATTGGTCTCAATCACGTTGTTTATTAAATAGGTTGCGCGGCGCAATAGCATCTATTATTCAACTTCACTTGTTTTGTATTCACCAAATTTTGGGTCAGTGCACTTCATAGGTTTTTCAACTTTGTTATTTTCGTATATTTATCTGTTTGATAAGTAACTCATAGATAGTGAGATGTTATTGGCACACTTCTTTTTATCTTATTTTCAATAAAATTTTGGAGTTGATTTCTGATTGAAATCTACTTACATAATAAGGTGTTCCAGTTTTCCGACTTATTATGTATAGGTAGATAGGACTCATGAGCATATATGATGATTGTACAGGTGATTTTGATTCAATAGAAAATGTAAATGATGCTGATGTATTCCGTGATCCAGATCAGGTAGTGGGTGGAGAAGGAGAAGCAGGAAATACAGCGAGTGGAACACAAACCGGGTGGGGTCGCCCCACGACAACAGGTTCGGTTATAATTGAGACTGGGCGTAGAAAGGTGGATGGCAAAAAATACATTAAAATTACTGACAAGGGCATTGTTAGAAATAACGCTTTATTATTTTTTATTTTTGTGTAAAAGTAGTTTAAATGTAGTAGATATTGGGCAAATTTTAGAAATGTTTCCTGCTTATACCATTAAATAATGATTGTATTGTATACTCATTTTGCATTATTTTATTATTTATTCATGTTCATGTAGTTTTAGATGTAGTTCTTTCATTATTATATACTAGCATTGTAAATTAGTTTAAGATTTATTTTATCAATACGCTCATGTAGATTATCTTGTAGGAATTGGGCTTGCGTAGAATTTTCTTTACAACTATGTAGATCAGCTTTGTAGTGTTCTTCATTTAGCGTCTCATCATGTTGCATGTGCTAACAACACAATTAAAATTAATAATCCCAATAATTTGTAGCAGGTAATGGCGGGGGAGGTGATCGAGACCGATACCCGCCAAGCGCTGACCGCTACCCTGATGACGACAGATACCCAGATGATGACCGGTACCCTAGTAGACCAGATAGATACCCAGACGATCGCTATCCGGCAGGACCTGATACATACCCAGACAGATATCCTGGAGGGGATACTTATCCTGATGACAGATACCCCCCAGGTGTAGGTCCTGACAGATACCCGGAGAGACACCCATCGGGAGGAAGGTATCCCGTTGGTGGGAGTCGGTATCCAATTGACAGTGACCGATACCCTTACAATGATTACCCAATAAGTAACGATATTGGCAGATATCCAGCGAGTGACCGTTACCCTGCTAGTAGATACCCAATTGATATGTACTCGAGCAGATATCCATCAGACCGTTACCCATCTGACAGATATCCGATGCGAGGAGGTGGAGGTTATTCGTCAAGACCATGGTATCCGAACAGATTTGATGATGGATACCCTGGCTCTAATAGTTATGGAAGGTATCCAAGTAGTCGGTACCCAGTGGGGGTTAATCGAGACCCTCTGCCTTTAGGGGGAGATCGCTATCCCGACTTGTATAACAAATATCCGCCGACCGGGTCTTCTTATCCTGGTAAGAATTAATATTTTAGTTACTATAGTTATTGATTCGTAATCGGCAAGTATTTTTATATGTATTTTATGACAGGATACGGTCGTGGAGGTTTATATGGTCCCGATTTTGGAGGCGGTCGCTATCCTGGAAGAGGTGTACGGCCAGTTTCAGATAGGTAAGTACACTAGATGTGACAGTATAATACTAAAATGATAATATTATATGTAATGTTACTTTGTGATTTTAGATATCCCGTCGAACCAAGACCAATTTTCGAAATAAGGCCAAGACCGGGAGGTTACCGTGGAAGTTATCCTCCTCCTGGCTTAGATAGACCAATAGGTAAATTAATTCTTTCTTAAATCATTCTACATACTAAAGAAGTGATGTAAAATGTATTTTTATTGGTTAGCAGGGGGTGGTGTAGGCGCAGTCGGTGGTTACGGAGGTTATGAGCCAGACGGGCCCATAGGTGGCCCTCCAATAGGCGGACCTCCCGTAGGCGGCCCTCCTATAGTTGGGCAAGGAGCTCACAGACCATGGCAAGGATCAAGATGCGAAGACGATAGCTTCAGACAAGTTGGTAGACAGAGAATGCAACGGAGATTCGTCAGAAGATTTGTGACAGCAGTATCTTTGGCTCAATGTCAAAGAGAGTGCATTGAGGCTCGAGATTTTATTTGCCGTTCCTTTAACTTTAGGTGAGATATGGCTCAGGACTTTATGACAAAAACATACTCTAGAATGTACTTACACAAAAAAAACTTTTGCTAATTAGTAACTCTTGTAACCGGTAATTATACACCTACGAGACCTATATATCACTTAAGAAAATTTAAGGTGGCTTTTTACACCATACCGAGCGAGTCGGTATAAAGTAGCGAAAAATTAGGGCTTATCTAGCTTAATTAGGGTTAGGATCAAGATCTGGATTATAAAAATAAATATATGTTTTTTGGATCTGATCCTCCATCTACTGTCACGGTAATAGTCGTTAAGTTCTAAGAGTACATCTAATAACTCACGTTAGGTAAGCGCAGTAGACAATGTTTAAATTAACATGTATGAGCTGTGATCTAGTTTTCAAAATAGCTTCTAGACCAAGAGAATATTTCCTGCGAGATTCAGTCAGCCCAGAATTATACCAACCATATGTAATACCGATATATTATAGTACCGTGTAGTGTCCGCTTAGAATAACACTATTCATTTCTACCTATGGGTGATCGTAAAAGGCGACTAAGGGTATAGGGGCTTTTTAAGTGATGTTTGGGCGATGTGGTCGGAGACCCGTCACCAAAAACAGTTTTTAATTATTACCATCCTTTCCCCAATCAACTTCCAAAAGTGGCTGAGGAATTTCTCATTCCAAAGCTCTGGCTACCCCGTTAAGGGATTTATAGTCGTGACGTGAGTATATGTATGTATGTATATATTATTGTGTATATTTTAGAGAGGGTGCTGGTGGTTACGGAGCTGAGCCTCGTGATAACTGTGAACTGAGCGACCGCGATACACGAGAATTGGACGCAGCAAATCCCGCGCATTTCGACAATACTGCCAATGAGTATGATTTCTACGAAAGAGCTTTAGGTCGCATGGCAGAGGAATGCTTGGACGGTAAGATTGTGACACACGCTTATGGAATAATATATAAAATTTATTATGTAATTACGCAGTATATGAAGGCCTCCAACTAGGTAAAACGACGAAAAGCAATTATAAGGGCACACCATAGATCTGGTGACCAGACCAGTCGTGGTTGAGGTCTTTGGGAGAGGCCTATGTCCTGGCATTGGACGGCTAGGCTATTGGCTCAGAAAAAATCTTTAAAAAATATGGATTTGACACTGTAAAACAAGAACCAAATTCAAAGATTTAATAAAAAATATTATCATGCTAAATTTAAATGTAATAATTATTATATTATTGTAATAATATTTCTTTTTTCATTCTAGTATCCCAAGTATGCAATGAAGACGGCATGGAATTTACACTTCGACTGCCAGAAGGTTTCTACGGCAGAATGTACACTTACGGATTCTATGACCGCTGCTTCTTCCGCGGCAACGGAGGAACCACTAACGTGTTGCGCATTTCTGGGTCGCGAGGATATCCCGAGTGTGGAACGCAGCGGGTATTTAGCAAATATTACTTATATTTATGATGATATTTCAAACATGGTATTGAAACAAACTGTAGATGCTGATATGGGTTCCCCGTAGTCTCTTACATTTCTTAGAAGAATGCTCTAATATAAGACACATAGATGAAAAAGATTACTTAGTAGCTATAAGAAAGATTCTGGATATCTTTTGTTGATTACTTTTTCTAGAATTAAGATGATTATTTGCTAAAAAGGGTATGTGAATCCATTACAATCGGCATTAGGGTTTGATTCCACCGGATATGTGTGAGGTTGCTATGTTTATAAATACCAATAGAATCTATGTTGCTTTGCCTTGTTCAATATCTTGATGATGATGAGGAAGATGCAGGTAAATCGAGGGATTCTTTTAACTCTTGAAGAATATATTATCCTCTCATATGTCTGCTGAAACCTCTCCCTTTATACGGTAGCAGATGTTAATGTCTCCCAATCTGCATTAGCCCAGCGATGTAAACTATGATGGCCTATTAACGATATGCAGTGTATACTTAAGCTCCTCGAAAGGTACATATATGAGGTTGTGATGTGTGATAATTTTTACCAGTTGCTTAATAAAAAAAAATTATTATAGTACGGCGACACAATGACCAATATAGTAGTGGTGCAGTTCAGCGACAACGTGCAGACATCCAGAGACAAACGATTCAACCTGACTTGCCTGTTCCGGGGACCAGCGGAGGCAGTGGTTACCTCCAATTATATCGGAGCAGGGTGAGCTATTAAGCCAAGCCTAGTGGGTATTTCAAGACATTGTGCAAAGAGGTCGGTAGCAAGTGAAGTGGTAGTGGAACAACCTAAGTTAGCTTAACTCACAACACGCACTACCTACTGTACTATTTCTGACGTGTCTTGTAATACCCACTTTTGTGATACTCGTTTGAAAATATGAACACTCATGTTTCATCATGGATCAAATTGTCTACAGGTTTTCAATCATATTAAAAAAAGGTAAAGACTTCGTGAATTAAAAAAAACACATATATTAAAAAACTGTTTTATCTTGTAGACAATTTTTTGATACATATTTTACTGCTATCATGAGTAAGATTATGTTTTCAAACGAGTGCATAACTAAGCGATTATTCTTATATAAATAATATACTAAATAATAATTAACCGATACTGACAAATCCGGATGGTTGTGTTGGCGCTTGACCGGCGAAAGTGACATTATTCAGATTTGTCTCCTTGAAACGAGAACCAAATACTTTCAGAGTTTTTTGTTGCCTAATTAAATTTTGTGATACGTGTGCGTGTGAGCTAATTTTTTTGCTTTCTAGCTTCTTTGGCTGTTTTTGAGTGCTGTTAATGCACTAACAGCTACTAACTGAATACTTTGTATGAACTTTATTTCAATGGACATGAACTTTATTTGAGACTAGGATGGACCGTAAGGTATCTGTGGTGAATGGCAAAGTTTGGAAAGTAAAACGATTATAATAAATTTTAGAGCAGTCTCTTAAGTAAAAGGATTCATAATAACTTGCCTTTTTTATAATAATTAACATAGTTTTTGTCATCAAGAAAATGTAAAATTCAAAACTTGGGAACTACAATAAGAATTTTGTGTCAAACCATGATATTCATCAAAAACTTGGACTAGTACATAATCAGGCCATTAGTTTCCTTTGGAGTAGCAAGAGACTTATCAATGGCCAATTTGTTGTCAAATATTTGTAATTAAATAGATGGCCCACTAATAATTAAAAAAAAAAACAGTTTTTAAATAGTTTTATACGCGCTCCAGTGCCTTTCGCCACTGATACCATATATTTATAATAGTTTTATTATAAACTTTTTTACCCTCTCTCAAAGTTCATACAAAGTAACAAACCAATGCAAAAGAAACAATAATTAAAAGTCTAACATTAGTTCTCCGGCCGATTTGATTGACAGATCCGGAAGTCCAATACCTATTGAATATCTGCCCGAAGAGAGTTCCCTGAATTCCAAGGTTCGCTTGATGATCTTGTACCAAGGACGACCTACTACAACCATAGCTGTTGGAGACCCACTTACCTTCAGACTAGAAGCGCAAGATGGGTACAATTATCCCGCAGATATTTTCGCAACTAATGTCATAGCGAGGGATCCTTATTCTGGAAGATCAGTTCAGCTTATCGACAGAGTTGGGTAAGTTCCGTCTTGCTTTTTTGCATGCTAGTGTCCTGATATTTGTCTTTAGTCTCAGTCTTACAAGAAATAAAGCTTTTATTGTAACTGGCTTAAAATAATTTGGAATGTTTGACTTTTAGGATTGATAAAAATATGCTAGTAGTGCCGGCTTAGAATGTCGCTACCCCTTTCTACCCACGGGTGTCGTAAGAGGCGACTAAGGGTATTGGGGCTTTTTATTGGATTTTTGGGAGATGCGGTTGGAGACCCATCAACAAAAACCATTATTTTTACCATCTTTTCCCCATTCAACTGCCAAAAGTGGCTGAGGAATTTATGATTCCTTAGCTCTGGTTACCCCTTCTAGGGAAATATAGCCGTGAGTATATGTATGTATAAAATGATTTGAGAGCTTTTTAACTTATAAAGTAACAGACTTTAAACATGCAAAAGATTACTCAGGACTGCAATCATTTGCAAAATAGTGAAGTACATTTTCAAAAAAATTAAAAAATTCATCTTATATTAGGGCCGAAATGTCTAATATATCGAAAGTCAATGTCGAACTTATAGAACGTACGTACAAACATTAATATATCTAATACATGAATTTCGTAGGTGTCCGGTGGATCCAGATGTGTTCCCAGAACTGGACAAGGGCCGTAGTGGGGATTCACTTGAAGCCAGATTTAATGCATTTAAAATCCCCGAGTCCAACTTTTTAGTTTTTGAAGCGACAGTCAGAACATGCAGAGAAGGATGTCAACCGGTAAGTTAAATTATTTATAGGCATATAAATTACATCTTTACTTATAATAAATCTGTAGAGAGGTCAATTCTGTACATTAAATATATTTTCAAAATAACTATCAGGGGGTGATAAGTGATCGATACTGATGCCAAAAATGCAATCGGTGAAATTTTTGTCTGTCTGTCTGTCGGTTTGTATGTTCCTTATGGAAACAAAAACTACTCGACGGATTTTAACGAAACTTGGTAGAATTAGTATATTCATACTCCTGGGCAGGTTATAGTGTACATTTCAGCAGAGTAGTGAAGGGGAATTTTGGGAAAATGGGGGAAGTTACTCCATTTTTTAAGCTTCCGTCGCGTGTGCAGCCTTAGTGGTTATAGTTACATAAAAATCATGTATGACGGAAATATTTTACACTAGTGGATCGTCCCAGCTTCGCACGGGTAGCGTTGTTTTTTAAATATCTGAGGTTTCTTTCTTCAGTCACTGCTCAAGCATTGTGAAATTCAGCGCAATGTTTTCAATTTATTAAATTTATAGCACTCCCTAAACAGTGTAGTTTGGTGATTTTGAATGCGCTTTAATGAACGGTTCAGTATTTCCGTTTAATAGCAAATTTTGGAATAAACCGCTATGAAGTATTTATAAATAACAATCTAAAAAATAATTCATTACTTGATGTAGGATGCAACTACTGGCGCCATCTAGTATGTTATAAGTAAATTAGTAAAGATTTGGTTTTGGTCACGGGCGCGATGGCTTATTTTATGTATAATTTCGGTGTTTGTCTATCGATTTCTATGATTCTTTTTTTATTGAATGGGTAATAATGTTACCTTTTTTAAATTAGGGATGAGTGAGAGGTTTAAAAACGTAAGAGTAAGTTTAACCATTGAGTCTGCACACGCGACGGAAGCTTAAAAAATGGAGTAACTTCTCCCGTTTTCCCAAATTTTTCCCAAAATTCCCCTTTAATACTCTTATGAAGAATAATTGTACCAAGTTTCGTTAAAATCCGTCGAGTAGTTTTTGTTTCCATAAGGAACATACAAACCGACAGACAGACAGACAAAAATTTTACTGATTGCATTTTTGTCATCAGTATCGATTACTAATCATCAGCTGATAGTTATTTTGAAAATATATTTCATGCACAGAATTGACCTCCCTACAGATTTATTATAAGTATTGAAGATAAAATTTTCTAAAACATATCCTTCTGCAGCATATATCTATCTTTATGGTTGACTCATAGTAACACGTGTAATTCCTGATAGCTTGGCAGTTCGGAGCATTCTGATTATATTTGTTTACTCATACGTTTATAGTTCTCTCATTCATCTCTCATTTAAAAGAAGAATCATAGAAATCGGTATAGAAACACCAAACTTATTCATGAAATAAGCTATCGCGCCCTGTCGTCGCACGTGAATGCTATAGGATATTTTTTTAGTAATGGTTGCGCGCGCAAAAGATAGCCGGGAGTATACATATACTCCCTGTATGTATGCAAAGTTTTTAACTCTGATTGTTTGTTTGCATGGTTTTATTTTCGGAGATACTAAACCGCTTTCACAATCACAAAGCTACACTATTATTATGCTACTACTATGCTATAAGTTGCACTAAATTTCACAAAGGTTGAGCAGTGATTGAAGAAACCTCAGATATTTTTAAAACTACGCTACCCGTGCGAAGCTGGGCCCGATCCACTAGTAAAGAAATAAATACTTTATCGTTTTCTAACATTATTTGCTAAGTACCATTATAATACAATAATACTAATTTAAAATAAAATTAATTAAATTTAGCGTATAAATGGCTTAGAATAGCATTATTCCATTTTCTAATTGGTAATCGTAAGAGGCGACTCGGTTTTTTCAAGTTATTTTTAGGCAATGCGGGGAGACCCTTCACCAAAAACATTTATTTTACAAACATTTATTTCCCTTACTTAAGTTCAAAAAGTGGCGGAATTTTTTGTAATTCTGAAGCTCTGGCTACCTTTTTTATGGATTTATAGTTCTCAGTTTGGGGCTTTTTATTGGATTTTTGGGCGATGCGGTTGGAGACCCATTACCAAAAACCTTTATTTTTACCATCTTTTCCACACTCAACTTCCAAAAGTGGCTGAGGAATTTATAATTCCTTAGCTCTGGCTACCCCTTCTAGGGAATAAAGCCGTGAGTATATGTATGTATGTATGCATAGTTCTCAGTATATTTATATATGTATGTATGGAATTTCTTATCTTAATTTTACAAGTCCAAATGGATTATTGAATTAAAGTTTGGTAAGGAAATAGTTCATTGTGCTAGCATCTTCAACACGAGCTAACTAAACTTCTATAAAAATAGATACATCTTTAGCTCAAACAATAAACAATGAATGACGTTCAAGACAACTATCAATAAGTTCATCGCTTATCGCTGTTTTATCTATTTACGATTGCAATGTTATGAGTTTGTGTTTCATACGCTTATATCTTATTACTAAAACACTAATGATATTGTTTTAAAAATAGATGATTGTTTGTATACGGTGGCGTCAACAATAATTTGTTTAATAGCGCCTCACATAATTACTAAGTAGTGTTTACCTACCTCAGTTTGTGACCTTGTCAGTCACAAGTGTTTGTAGATAGGTATCTATTTTAATTATAATTTAATAACTGTAAATTATACCTATATAGAGGAATCAAGTACATAAACAAGTGATTAGGGCTTTTATTCCGAGATTATAAATGATAATTGAAATGCACTATATCTATGAAAGATATTGTTTAATGCGGAAGACGGACTACTCAATTGAACTCAATAAAATTGTAATTTATATGTAATTACCTAAATATCCAAACAAGACAATATGAGATATGATTTACTAAAGCTATCCCAGCGTTTTCATACGGCAGTGAACCTGGCTTATTTAAATGTTTGGAAGAACTGTGGAAATCGTGCCTTCTCTTCCGGAGTATTTTTCATGAGTTCGTGATTTATAGTTATTTATTTATGAATTTTTTATAAAAAACTAAAGATTTGTGTGCTTACCAAACATAATAATTCCTACACAAACATTCGTGGGTAACATAACTTGTCCAGTAACACAATATTAAGAAATATTTGATATGATTGTACACCAATTTGAAAGGAATTATATTTGAGCAAAATAATCTTTCTTTATTTTATTTCTATTTCAGGCGTATTGCCCAACTCATGCTGGTCGGTCTGAGCCTTCCTTTGGTCGCCGGAGAAGAGATGTTAACTCCACTCTTTCTGCTGAAACCAATGACACAGCTGAAGACAAAACAGAAGATGGGAATAAAAAAGAAGAGAAATCCAAATCTGATACATCTGGCTCTGTCTATAAAGTATCCTTTGAGGAAGCTGACGTCGACAAATATCTGAAGAATAATGTGGAAACCCCAAGTCATGTTCGAAAGATGATTGAGGTTAGAGAATATTTGTTTTCCTAGATTAAATTAAAATTTTCTGTACTCTTTACCGATTACCTCAACTCAAACATTCTCGCCAAATATCTCCGGGGTTAGCAGAGGTACTAATACTTCTGAACATCACGTGACGTCGTCATCCGGTGTTTTTTAGAGTATCCATATCTTGCTTGGACAGTGTACTTACGTGATAGGGGCAGACCTATCGCCATTTTGTACGACTTCACTGTCGCATGACTAACTATAACTTAGCCATGTGGGTTTCAATAAATTACAAAATTGTTCTTTTTTCAGGTATTCGATAACCGCAACGAGTTATTAGAAGAGAGTTCCCCAGGGAGCACCTCTCCAATGATATCCGCGGCCGGCGTGTGCGTGTCACCTTACCACTATAGAGCATTGCTGGTGGCCCTCTGCGTTATGTTGTCTGTTATTCTGGCTATGATGACAGCTGCGCTTTATATTTATCGGTAATTAATATACATATACTCACTGATATAATAGCAGAGAAGATTACATAATTACATATAACGGCTATAAATCTCAGAAGAGTAGACATCTCTTCAGAATTGGTAATTCCTCAGCCACTTTTGATAGTTTAGTGGGAGTGGGAATAAGATTATATAATAAGATTGAAATTAAAATTTAAGTGAAATCGAAGATTGGTATATCGGTAATCAACTTAGAGTACCGATAACCACAGGAGCACAGGCCTATAATGTGTCTTGAAACCCATTTCCAACAATACTTTATTTAGCCCTCCAAATTGCAAAGTTTTATTTATTTATTCATTTTATTTCAGACAACATGCAATTTTTAAACCAGTTCAGATTATCTATCTATACATATATATTGACTAAATGATGTGCCCCAGAGATATAGCATCATATGATTATTCACAGCCCTAACATATTTTCCAATAATTTTACCATATCACTATTTATTTGTATATTTCAGGCGCTACTGGCGAGTGATGCGTAAGAACATGCACGTGTCAAGTCCACTGCCACCAGCTCTAAGGCCAATCACTCCAGGTCCTCGAGCACCCAGACCGTCATTATTTTCAGCATCTCATTTACATAAACCTTTCTCTTTAAGGTAAAGTCATTTCAAAGCATTTCGTTATGGTTTAGAAATGATACTGAGTACTTTTTATTCTACCACCGTGCGCTGTTAAAATATAGCTGAAACCATACCCATAGAACAGTAGCAAGCATGGGTGCCAAACAATTTAGGTTAACTTAACATACCTACGTGTTCACAATGTAAAGTTTGTTCTTCTTGTAAAATGGGAGTTGTTCACGGGAGCACTTGTATAAATAAAAATAAGCAATAGCATTTCTGAAAACATTGATGGATGTGAATGAAGCTAGAGAGGTTTGTCAGGGGCTTATTCCACTAATCCCCCTTGACAATCCCCATCAACGGGGATTAGTCAACTTTTTGTTCATAAATCCCCGTTAACGCCAATTGTAGCTTGTAATGGGAATTAGTGAACTAAAAAGTTCATTTATCCCCATTAGTTAAAAATAAAATAATCATGTAAGAATCAGGTACCTTCTATTTATCATTGGATAAGAACTCTCTTATTGACTGTCGTTATAATCAAATTAAATTTAAGCTTGATTATAACACTATACTAAAATCATAATTTTTACTATTATTTACGTTTTTTCAATATTCCGCTATTCATAACAAAACTAAAAAAGGAGATATTTAGTATCTATATATAGATATTATTATGTTAGGAATGCTGTTAATAACAAAACGAGAGTACATACTATAAAATAAAATACAGACAGTTACTTTCAATTCATCACAGATTTTACATTTCTTACTGCCTACAATCACAGTTTAATAGTTAAATTTACTTAACTTAACACGCCTAAAAAAATTTCAGTTTGTTACATGTATTAATTAAAAAGGATACACTAAAACATAGCATTCCTAACATAATAATATCTATATATAGATACTACATATCTACTTTTTTAGTTTGTTATGTACAGCTCTATCATCATATGAAGAAACGGGGATATACGGGGATTGTCAACGGGGATTAGTGGAACAAGCCTTGTCAGGATCGTACAAAGTGGCGATCGATAGTCTCTGCCTACCCCAGTGGGAAATAACGGCGTGAGTATATCTGAATACGGTCTTATGCGACTGTACAGGCTAACACATTGACTTAATAAATTTATAAACTTTATCTGGATTTTAAACTAATTAATTATTTTTTAATTTCGTTACTGCAACTTAGAAATTAAAGCTACCCTTAAGATTACTATAATGACAAGACTATAACCGACTCATTCATCATTAATATCTAATTAGAAAATGTCAATTTGCAGTGGTCTAGGTCGGACATTTGGTGATGTGGGAGGCGATGCTGGTTCTTCAGGAAGACTTGCCAACGCCTTTGATGACGGAAGTGAACCCATTTACACTGACCCATCACTCTTCGAGAGATCGCGCTCACTCCGCTCCCTTCAATCCTTAGATTTACAACCAGACAGACGCGATCATCGCGCATAATTTATTTAATATGTTATATATATTGCTGAAATTAAAAACTTTTGTTTAGGCTGTTCAATATGAGTTTGCCATAAGTTGATATTTCGGACGATTTGTAATACATATATGACATCTGTAAGCTTATATTTTTAAGTTAATACTAATAAATACTTTCATTGAAGAGCGGTTGTTTTATTATACATGATTGTGATTTACTATACTGTTTATTGTCGGGTTAGAATCCCCAGCACAACCCCGTCTCTTTCCGTGGGTTTAGTTTCTACAAGGTGGGCGGCTAATAGAACTTGCCTTTTTAAGATGATAGTTGAGCGATGCGATTAGAAATCCGTCACCAAAAATATCCGGCCATCTTTTATCGTCTCAATTTGGAATAGCGGCTGCAGTATCGCAGATTTCATGGCTGGATATCATATCTGGTATGAGGTACGTTTCAAGATAGAGTTAACTTCAGAAATAAGGGTTCAGTTATGGTTTTACTAATTAGTCGTTTTCGTCATATAATTTTTATGTTTCATATACCAAATAAATTAGAATCAATCGAAATAACCCAAACATAACGTGCAAAGAAGAATTCGTGTAACATAACGTAGCTAATGGTTGTAACAATAATATCCATAGCTTCATATCCCGGAGACAGATCTCAGTGAACAAGCTTACTTTTAATTCAATGTTACACCCAGTAAGTGGCAACTGAGGATAACTGGGATTTATGCTTACTGTTCTTTCTTACACATTTAATATTGCAGAGTAGTTGGATGTTGAAGAAAAGATGCTTTATGTCAAGTCTATAATTTCAAACAGGAGTGTCTTTTGGTAAAAGTTACTGAAGACAGTTACTGAAGTAAGTGAGGCATAATAATATAATGGGTCATTGATTATACAGCCATGAAATTTCATTGTAACATCAAATCAACAATGGATTGGTGATTTTCTAAGCTGTAATTGAGGGAAACACTGTAAGCAAACCCACCCAGCTAAAGGTATGATTATAACTTTCCCAAACATCACAGGTTAAAATGTCACATGATCCTTGTTTAGGACTACAATATTTACTAAATATTAAACAATGCGTAGTTTGAAAAACTTTACTATAATTATGTACTTAAATAAGGAAGTCTTACAAGCAAATAAATACATTACATATGATAAGGAGCTGGTGTGGGTACACTCATGAGTGGCGAATCCAAATATTCTATCTCTGTAGTTACAGGTGGAGGTTCTGTTTGGATATTGATTTTCTGTTGCAAAGACTCATACAATTTGTGAACAGATTCATTATGCTGGGTACCAGGCTGCAGGGCTTTCATTAGAGTTTGAATTCTTGTCTCAGGCAGTTTTGGATATATGTACCATAATAATTTAAGTAAATGCCTTGTAACATTATCCTTAGAGAGCCCAGCAAAGAAGAACTCATCAAACAAAACTGTACTGAAATCTTCACCTTGAAACTCATCTGGCAACTGTATAAGCAAGGCAACCAATGTATGTAAAAATGGATCCTCATAAGCCCTTCCATCTTTGCAACTACCTAGAATACTGAGTATACGTAGTAAGGAACTGCGGTCTTTCAACTTAGCTGCATGCAGTGTGTAGTACATAGCTAATACACCACAAACAGAACTTTCACGCATGTAAGCCTCACAGGCATCTGGGGGCGGTCCAGAATGTTCAATAGTGGTGATAGCAGATTCTCTTTCATCTGGGGGCAACTTATTGTGCAGAGCTCTCACTTGATCATCAACCATAAGGGACATTAATGCTGGCAAATATTTTGTAACCACTTGACTATCTAGTTTCGGTTCTTTGAATTCTTGTGAATCAATCATTACCCATGCACTCAAACCTAGTGCCAACATTCGGAGTAGAAGTATTAGAATTGGATTATCTCTTGGTAGGCTCTCAGAGTTGATCAAGTGTTGCAGAATTTTTATAACAGATGTGGCTAGAAAGTTTATTGCATACGGATCACACAATGTCATAGAAAGGTCACCGAGGACTTGTTCTTGGCCTTTCTTTATACTATCCAAAAATCCTTGAAGTTCTCTTGATCTTTTAATGTCAACATTTTTTTCTCTGATGCATGCATCTAAGCACCAAGTAAACTTGTGACAAGGATCAACAGAAATAATGTCTTGTATTTCTAAATCATGCAATGCCATAAGCAACTCAGCCCTGAGTGTGCAATAATGAACATTGCTAGTTCTGAGGAAAAGTGTTCTTAAGAATTGAAGTACCATATCATACAACCTTACACTGGTACCAATCATATGAGCTAGTTTTTGTACAACTGCTCCTTGTCGTCTTACTTTTGGTGATGGTGAGAAGAAGAGGTTATTAATGTTTTCATGTTCAAACAATACATTTTCCTTTTCTCTGATATATTGACTAAGCAAAGGTGACACTTCATCACCAAATAAAGATTGATTGTCTTGCCATATTTGTCGTTTTACTTCAGTATCAGTGTCATTGTACAAATCTCTGTCTCTAACTAGCACCCGCAAGTATTTATCATCAATGTCTGGAGTATTCTTTAAGATACTCATTATAACTGGGCGCAATGATTTTACTTTGACTACAGAAAAGCTTTTTGATAGTAAATCCTTTAGTTTTTTGTCGTGTTCCTTGTTTTCTTTAGTTCCTAATTCATTGATATGGCCTATTAATTTTTCCCGTAATTCTTCTAATACAGATGTATGAAAATCAAGTCTACGGACTCCGTGCAGATCAAGCAAAGGTAGCATAGGTCTCAAAGAAGGCAGTAATATACCATTTTCTAGTTGAAACTCTTCGATTGCTTTTAGAGGGTCAGTACAACTCGTGAGAGCATCTCTGAGGTAAGTTTGTCCTGGAACGCCTACATCTTCTAATCCTGTGCCAGGAAGTTTACTAGATGACGCCATGCTGCTTGCACTAATGTCGTAAAGTACCAAAATTGACTAAATTATGAGTAATTATTGAAAAATTGGCAAAATAACAAAGCACCAACTAAATAACAACTAACAAGTCGGCAACCATAGACAAATAACCATAAACAACACAACAATATAATTTTGACATTGATGACCACAAATATTGATGATTGATTGAAGAATAAAAAAGGGCAACTATGAAAATATAGATACAAGTAAGGTTTGTCGGGGGATCGTACAAAGTGGCGATCGGAATCAGTTTAAATCTTTTGAAGTAACGCTTGATGGATATTTTGTATGGATTTAGAATATGAAATCCGAATGGACAACTTGGGTTGGATGTTTTGGATCACAATTTAAATCTTTGCCTGATTAAAGTTAACGCACATAAATCCAGCATAAAAGTAAATAGGTACCTAGTCCATCAAAATAGTATACAAATGTAACGTTAAGAGTCGTTTTACACTGTCCAGGTAGTTTTGAAGTGACCCGTCAAATTCACTTAGATTCCATATAGAATTAGGACTTGGATTGTGTAAATCCAGCATAAATTGAAATTGGCCTAGACCTCGCTTTTTTAACATACCCTTTTTATATTATAAATCGATAAAGGACATCAAACTAAACAACTTTGCCCATGGAATGCCTATCTAAAATATGGTAATTTTCAAAAAATATAATAATTAAAAATTGTCGTACCTAGTTCAAACTGAGAATGTATAGAATGAGAATCTTTGCTTCAGTGAAAATAAGAAACAAAAAAAACATTTGATCTATGCTTTTCGCTCTGTAAACAAAAATATAACTTCTTTCGGTATTTTCCAGTTGTATTGATCGTCGTTGAAAAATAATATCATGAAAATAAACCGGTAAGCGCGTAGACAGAGAATAACAATAGACCCAGGGGAAGCGTGTCGGCAAGTGAGATGGGTAATACATAATAGTGTTGTTACTCAAAATAGTTTTCCCCGTATTGTGGGTAATTTTACAATATTTTTTTTAACCTTATCTTCAAAATTTTCCAATCAATTATTTGATAATTATTATCATTATAGTAGTTTTTTATTGGTTATTAGTCAAAGTAAGTCCAAAACATATAGAAGTAAACCTATGAACCGTGTATCCAAACGATCTGCATGCTCGTCGTCATCGGGGGCTGATGAGTCCCGCGCATAGATCACACACATCCGAAAATTATATCAAATTAGAGCAAAAAATATTTACTATCCATCAAAATAAGGTCAACCCTCTGAAGGGAATGCAGATCGTTTAATTAGATACATAGTACTATATGTATTTGCGAAATAAATAAAACAATCGAATGTATTACTGAAAAGGTTTAATTCTTTAACATTATTACATTAGTACAAACGACGAAAATTTGATGATGACGCAGTAGGCTGAAAATTTTCCATTGTATCAATGTTATCATTAGATTCATTAATCTGAAATCAAAATATAATTATTGTATAGGACTTGGGACGTGGATTAAACACTTAATAATATGATCAAGTATGAGATGATATTTATTTAAATTTCTAAGGTTGGAACAGCACCAGGTAATAATAAAGTTAATTTCTTTTTCTTAAATAAATACTTTTTATCAAAATGAAGACAACAAATTTTGGAGTATTTTGTAGGAGTCCAGTTAATTTTTCCAGTTGATAGAATCCATTCTCTTAAGATAATATTATCTTCATTTGGAAAACTGTAAAAAAATCTACTCTTCATATACCCACATTAACAAGAAAAATAGTACATGCGATGGAATCCTTTTTTAGAACTAAATAATAAACATCCTTTATATAACTTATATTAGTCTATTGAAATACATATTTTTTATTTAATCCAGGGTTTTATGGCAAATAAAATACTTGTGCTGGCAACATTACAATGATAGAGATTTTAGGTTATCAAATTTTAAATATAATTTTCATGCATTTGCAGTTTATTTTTCTGCATAAATTAGATATGTATGTGTCATAAATAGAAAATATAATAATCTTACACCGTTATTATTCTAAAACTAAATGATACTTACGAGTGGAAAGACAAATCTGGTTGCTTAGTTTCGCTATTACTTTTACACGATATAAAACTGCACCTGACCATTATATTGAATGTTTAATTATTTCTAATGTTAAATTATATTTCTATTTATTGCCAGAACCGATCTCACATAAATAATTAACTAAAAAATCAAAGAAATTCTTAATTTTTCTGCTTTTCAATTCAAAAACGGTTTGTTTATTTTGAAAATGTCAAACGGTTTGTTTAGCAAAGTACTTTGCCGGCTTGGCCAGCAGTAAGGGACAGCAAATTATATGGTCATGTCTCACTTACTCTTAGTATTTTTAATATTTACTAGTGGATCGTCCCAGCTTTGCACGGGTAGCGTTGTTTTTTTAAATATCTGAGGTTTCTTTCTTCAGTCACTGCTCAAGCATTGTGAAATTCAGCGTAATGTTTTTAATTTATTAAATTTATAGCACTCCCTTAACAGTGAAGTTTGGTGATTTTTATTGCGCTTTAATGAACGGTTCAGTATTTCCGTTTAATAGCAAATTTTGGAATAAAACGCCATGAAGTATTTATAACAATCTAAAAAATAAATCATTACGTTATGTAGGATGCAACTACTGGCGCCATCTAGTATGTTATATGTAAATTAGTAAAGATTTGGTTTCGATCACGGGCGCGATGGATTATTTTATGTATAATTTCAGTGTTTGTCTACCGATTTCTATGATTCTTTTTTTATTGAATAGGTAAAAATGTTACCTTTTTTAAATTAGGGATGAATGAGAGGTTAACAAACGTAAGAGTAAACAAATATAATCAGGATGTTCCGAACTGCTAAGCTATCAGGAATTACACGTGTTATTGTGAGTCAGCCATAAAAGATAGACATATACTGTTGAGGAATTTTTTTTAGATAATTTTATGAAGAATATTTCCGCCACACATGATTTCTATGTAAGTTTAACCATTAAGGCTGCACACGCGACGGAAGCTTAAAAAATGGAGTAACTTCTCCCGTTTTCCCCAAATTTCCCAAAATTCCCCTTTACTTCTCTGCTGGAAAGTATACAAAAACCTGCGCAGGAGTATGAAGAATAATTGTACCAAGTTTCGTTAAAATCCGTCGAGTAGTTTTTGTTTCCATAAGGAACATACAAACCGACAGACAGACAGACAGACAGACAGACAGACAGACAGACAGACAGACAAAAATTTTACTGATTGCATTTTTGGCATCAGTATCGATCCCTAATCACCACCTGATAGTTATTTTGAAAATATATTTCATGTACAGAATTGACCTCTCTACAGATTTATTATAAGTATAGATTTTCTCCGTCTAGTGCGAGTGAAACAAAATATATGCAGATGTCTATTGTAATTCTCTGTCTACGGGTAAGCGAGCGATTGAACTGGAAAATATCGAAAGAGGTTATGTTTTTGTTTACACCATAGATCAAATGTTTTTTTTTATTTTTTATTTTCACTGAAGCAAAGAATCTAGTTCTATACATTCTCAGTTTGAACTAGGTACGACAATTTTGAATTATAATTTTTTTTTGAAAATTACAATATTTTAGATAGGCATTCCATGGGCAAAGTTTTTAAGTATGATGTTCTTTATCGATTTATAATATAAAAAGGGTATGTTATAAAAGCAAGGTCTAGGCAGAACAAGTCAACCTTTAGACCAAATAGAAAATGTACTCAAAAGAGCAGGCATCCGAAGTATTAAGAATAAAAGAGTATGAATGAAAATATTGATGGCTATAAACGAAGCTAGAGAGAGGCTGGCCAAGGTTGTATTTAGTCGCGCCGCGCGTGATGGATAGTCTCTGCATACCCCATTGGGAAGTAATGGGCGTGACGTGAGCTTATTATGTATGTATGAAACCAGGCAAGTCAACGATTGCAAGTTGTTAACTTAATCTAAGTTAGTCACTCGTGCCTACCCCAATGGCATCTAATGGCTTGATTCAGAGGTTAATGAAATCTCAAAAAGGTGGCGGGGATAATTCTCAAAATCTAACATGTCTGATTCAGCTTAGAAACCTTAAATAAAAAAGTATTTAAAACATTTCGTTTCGTTAGTGTTCCATTCCCGGGACGGGCCTACACCAATTTGTCTTTTTTAAAGACATATTGTGTGGTTAATTTATCATGGTTGTTAACTATGAGGGAAAACATCGTGAGAAAACCTACATGGCTGAATTGTACTTAGTCATGTGACAGTGTATTCGTCCGAAACGGCGATATGCCTGTCCCCTATCACGTGAGAACTCTGTGCATGCAAAACGTGGGTACTCTGAATATCAGGTGACAAAGTCACGTGATGTTCAGAAGTAATAGTACCACTGCAAGCCTCTTCGAGGATATTTGGCGTGAACGTTTATGTTATGTGATTTCGTTAATATTTTATGTGTTGCTTTCATAAAAACGACAACTAGCGTTGTATCTCGCTCGCTACTCCTCTCGCTCCTAACCAAGGATGTAACCAGTAGTAGGGGGCGTGGCCTATTGGCACTTAAAATGGCTGACCTAGGGTTGTATCATGCAAGAATCAGAATAGAAAAATATCGATAAATTTGCCAACATGTTTATGTAGAAATAGTTTATTTCAACAGTGGGCAAATACTTTTAATTTAAATCTAGATATTTTAACACCACTTTTAAACCTTCGTTTCGCCACCATGGATCACACATCACCATGGATTTAACTTATGAACATTTTCAACCGATAATTTATTATGATTTTCGGCGTGGGGTAAGTTAAAAGCAGTGCATCGATCAGTGGTTCAGTGAGATTAATCATGGGTGTCATATGCTCAAGGACGACTCTAAATCGGTTGTCATACACATTACATATACTTACTTACGGCTATAAATCCCTAGATGGGGTAGCCAGAGCTAAGGAATGACAAATTCCTCAGCCACCTTTGGGAAGTTGAGTGGGGAAAAATTGGTAAAATAAAGGTTGTTGGTGATGGGTGTCCCACCGCATCGCCCAAAATTCCCTTAAAACGCCGTTTAAAGTCCGTTAGTTGCCTCTTACGTACACCCACCGAAAGAAATGGGGTAGTGCTATTCTAAGCGGACATTACACAGTTGTCGTACACGTACAACAAAATATTGATGCTGTGCTTGACTTATATTGCAAGATCTTACACATAACATACATACATATTCTCACGCCGATAGTTCCCATTGGGGTAGGCAGAGACTATCGATCGCCACTTTGTACGATCCTGGCAAACCTCTCTAGCTTCATTCACATCCATCAATCTTTTCATACATACTCTTTTATTCTTCGTACTTCGGACACCTGCCTTTTTGAGCACATTTTCTATTTGATCTAAATGTGTCCTCCGAGGTCGTCCTCTACTAACATTACCTTCCACATTGGCTCTATATATCTCTTTCACCACTTTACTGTCATCCATCCTCTCTATGTGCCCAAACCATCTCAACATTCCTTTTTCTATCTTTCTTACAATATCATCTTTTACACCACACCTTTCACGAATCACATCATTCCTCACACGATCACATAACCTTACATTACAAACTTTTCTGAGGGATCTCATTTCTACTGCATTTACTCTGCTTTCATGCTTCTTCTGCCACACCCAACATTCACTGCCATACATAAGCGTAGGAACGAGGACAGCATCATGCACAGCCATTAAATACACATAAATACTTAAAAAAACAACGTATTAAAATTAAAAATGACACATTTATTCATTTTTAAACGACGTCAATTTGTTATATGACACGTTCTGAATGAAACCTTTTCATTCGTGTTTTTTTTATGATAAACCATACCATTTTTTTAAAATGAAATGCAAATTTTTATGCCGATGGTTTATTTTACAAAGCCAATACCATCAAGCCACTTTTTTCTCCGTGCTTCACTCGTAGGACACCTGAAATTATTTAATATTAGTAATCAATAACCACCTCAAAGTAACAAATGTGAAGAAAAGTGTAAACTATAAAAATAATGTTACCTGGGTGAATATACTATTTCTTGTATCAATTATACTTTTCATGTAAAAAAATATAAATCCGAAACTAGCATAAATTACGCTTACAACATTTAGGAAATATGTTAAATTATCTGATTCTAAGTCGAGCAGCGAACTTTTACTTATATATTGCATATTTTGAAGCATTTGAACAAAAATTGATCTACGATTTGGTCCCTTGGGTCACCTACGTAAAATTGAGATAGTAGCAATAAAGAAAGAAGAATATATGAAACAACTATACTTTTATTTGCATTAACTTAAAACAAACTCTTTGGCACTATTGAGTCTAGGAAAAGATATCAATTTTGACAAAAAAATCTATTCATTGTGTCTCTTAAGTCACCAGTGAAGCAAATAACTTCATTTTTTTACTGTGAAGTGATTTTTTTTAAACTTACAATAACAAATAGTAAATATTATTATGCAACTATTAAGTATGTGTTTCTTTTGCAACAAAATTTACAAAAAAAATATATAAATAAAAGCAATATAGCTGGTAATCAATGTGAAAATTCAGGGACATATCGGTAATCCCAGAGACAAATTCAGTGACTCAAGAGACTAAAGTAACAAAATTACCGAGAGTTACTAAGTAATATATTGTGTTATAATACTTTGTTAAATCAGTCTGTAACAATATGAGATCCAACAGTAGTAATAAAATAAAATAATTAAATAAATCATCGTCTCTAAAGGATAACTATACAGATTCTGCTTATGAAAAGTATAAAAATTACCTAGGCTTACATAATAATCAGACTGCAGTAATCAAAATAAAAAATATAAACAAAAACAAACCAACAACTAACCAAAAGATGAGAATCTTTTGTAAAAAAAACACACGAAAAAAAATTCAATTTTCGAATACATTAACATCTTTCTTGAATTCGTGATAACTTTGACCGCGTTTATTGTACATCATCGGCTTAGAGAGAATCTCAATGATGTCTGTATAGTCTATATCAGCAACATCTTTAGCATCTAAACGGAAAACTTCTTTTCTTTACACATCGCATAAAATCCATCTTCATCTAGGTCATCAACTTTACAGGCATATCTATATATTTTGCTTTTTGCGGCTTGAACCTTGACAAGCAAGTGATCTCCACGACGTACACCCTGCTTTTCTTTGCTTTCAGCAGGATGTTAAAATGGGGTAGACGGTTTCTGGCTAGCTGAATCGTCGTCTTCAGAAAAGTCGGGTGATTTGTAAACTATGTCGTAAATGCTACTTTGCCGAGTTTGATGCAGGTCAGTGATGCTAATGTTTTTCATAGGTGATATGACATCACGACGTTTGAGAACTTCAGAGCTGGCTTGCTCGGTGCCTGCGTCAATGTTGGTACTGTTGGTTGGTTGGATTATCATTATCTTCTGTTCTGGCTTCAGAAGAACCTTCATCAACGTCAGAACATATCGCAGCTTCTCTAGCCATTATGGCAGCAATAGGCTCATATGGTTTTGGGTTACAGGCATCAACAAAAACCTCTTTAGCAGAAGCAATTTAAACGTCTGAGTTTTAGTTTTCCTGGAATTTTTGTAAATATTTGGTGCACATTAATTGTCTCGACAAGGCATGTGATCCTGGAAGGTAATTGTTTTGTCACGTAGTCTATTTTGGCAGCTTTTATTAAGTAATGTTTGATTTCAGTAAGTTATCAGCCGTTCTGTTCAGAAAACTTCTTTAAAATTTTGTTTCAACTTCTCAAATACTTCTTTCGTGTTTTAAATTTTGTCTGTCTTTTCTGACTTTATTTCTGCTCTTGATCTGTTTGATACTAGTTTCGTTTGAGAAATTTTGGACGACATGAGAACTACAGCGAGTTTCAACGCTATCAGTATAATTTATTCTTGGTAGAGGCACTTTTTCTTGAAATATTTATGGTTAAGATGGTGGCGTATTACAAAGTGCATTGTTTTTGTTTAGATTTTTCTTGCGTTTTTTTACATATTGCTTTCAAATTTTCCATATCACCCTGGCGTTGTACCGTTTTTTCGATGTCAAGTCTTTGACTAGGCGTTTTTCTTGTGGTATTTTTCTCTCTTCTTGATTTTATACTCTTCATACTTCTCAGGATGATCTTTAAATTTTGCATTGTATCATCGTTGCTTCTCCGCAGCAGTAAGTGGCATTTTGACTGAAACGTTCAAGTTAACATTTCATAACAGTAAATAAGTATAAATTGTATATGTATATCTGAATTTCTAAATAGTCTTCACTACATGTCTTTGGGGTCACCAAAATTGTCTCCTGGGTTACTACTTTAGTGACCCAAGGGAACGGTAAGCCAAGAGACATTTTGCGAACAAACTTGGTTATTATTGAGGTACTGTTCAATATGAGTAAAAATAATGTGTTGCTGTATAATCAGACATAAATTCATTGAAATTATATCAAATCGTAAAGAAAGTACGTCAAACTTACCTGGAATTCGCAGTTACCCAGCAGACACACAATAAAGGCACGCAGCCTCTCTTTGAGTAAAGAACGAAATGACCGAGCAACGACCAGGTCTAACAAACAATTACCACGATCTTATGATTCACAGGTTTGTTCTTATTAGCACAGCCAGCGCATTAGCGCTTAATCGCTTACTCTTATGACTTTTGATATAGTAAGTCAGTGGAACTGTGAATCGTAGTAAAAACGGGGACAGAACTTCAATAACCAATTAATTAAAAACTGAATTACTTCTTGGTTGTATTTTTGTATAAACGCAAACATTGAACGTTGTTATTATTTATTCGGGTGCTATGCTAACGTCGTCTTATAGAGAGTTTTCTAATTAAATGACAAAATGCCCAGCCAGTGATAGTCAGGGACAGTCCACAATTGTATGAGAATGAACCATGGTCTCCTGGCAAACCATGATATAAATTGTAAAATTATGGTGATTCGTATTTTTAACAAATTATTTATTTCAGTTTAATATCTGGATTACTATTTTACGTGACAGGTGTTTAAAATATTTTACAATTACACCGTTATAGAAAAAAAACTTAAGGGGACAGTATCTGACAAAGAATAGTATATTCACCCACCTACATTTTGGAAGGCATTTAGATTTTTAATAGGTTAACCAACCAACGAAATAAAACCGAATCTGATAGTACTTAAACATCGATAATACTAAATGATCAGTGTTTCACATCACTAGGTAAACAATTAGAGGAAATAATTTTGGAAGAAATCATGAAAACTAAGCTTTTTATGGCGAAAATATTACAATGATCATGAAGTGTCCTCTGATCACATCGAGGAAGCATGATATACACCAAAAAAATACACTTGACCGAAGTGAAAAGAAAGAAAATAATTACTTACTTGTGCAAAGTTAATTGAGGCTGATTTTCGCTATTACGGGCGCCACAATCTTTAACAGAGCAACAGGGCATTGTGCATTTATATTACCCATGTAGTTTTATGGTCCAAAACTTGATTAATCAATGTCCAAAACACAATAAACACAATCAACACTTTTGTTTACAAAGCAACTTGACAGATCAAATGGCAACTAGGATGGCCGATCTGGGTACGCGCTATCATAAACGTAACGTCTTGACGAAATTTTGCCATAAACAACAAGAAGAAACATGTATTGTTCTCTTTTTCAAAAGATTAAACTCGGAAGGATAGAAAGAGAAAACGGCATATGGAATGTTGCGTTATGATTATTATTTGCATGACGTTATTTATATTTAGATAAAGTACCACAGGGACCATCCGTAGTGTAGTAGAGTATGTATCCTTGCTCCTAACTAACTGAATTGAAAATATTGAACCAAACAACGACCATAATTTAATCAATCAATCTAATCAATATCAATAATCGTTTGATCGTTCGTTTCGTTTCATTTCGTTGTTTATGAAAATGGTAAATAAAGTAACCTCAATTTCATTTTATTATATTTATTAGAAACCAATATAAAAAATTGAGTATTTCTCTTGATTAATTTAGATAAGAAGGGTTTAGACTGATATTACACAATTTCCATCGTGAATATGTCTGATAAGCAGAAAACGTAAGTAATTAATCAGGATCATAATGTTAACTTGTAGTTTAAAGCGAAACACTAATCTTTTGCTACTTTCCAGACTTCTTTGTGGTGATGTTAATGGCAACTTTAACGCATTGTTTTCAAGAGTTGAAGCTATAATAAAAAAATCCGGGTCATTTGATGTATTGTTATGTATCGGCAATTTTTTTGGTGAAGACAACTCTCAGTTGGATGCTTATAAAATGAGAACTAAAAAAGGTATAATTTTTTAAATCTATAATAATATAAACGATGGATACGCAAAAGATATGGGACTTACTATCTCTTTTACCACTTTACTTAACTCCATGTTTCTAAATTACTTACACAATACTTTATCTATCTTTATCACAATGGTAATTTCTAGTTCATTACTGAACCTTAAAGAATTTAGTCTTCTTTTTTGCTTCAATACTAATATAATCTATAATTCGGTATGCAAAGTTTTACTAAAGTGATGCTGATTACAAAACCATATCGAGATTTTATAGTTATAAACAATATTTTCTTGAAATTATATCAATTGAAGCTAAGATGACTGTTATTTTATCAAAAAACTGTAACAGTGTTTGACCTTCAATGTTGTTTCAAAGACATACGGTTTTGCAGTTTATTAAAAAAATATCGAAAATCATAGGTTTGTTTAGTATAATATCCTAATAATTTAATTTGACATTACAAATTCGTGATATGGTTTGCAATCAGCAACATTTTTATAAAACATTTCGCTTCATTTGCATGTCGCTACACAATTTTATTGATCGATGACGTCATTAAGTACAAAGGTTGAACAATCTATAAAATAACATAACTTTACATTTACTAATTTTAAATGGAAAATATTCAAATTAGTGTTTTATTTTCGTGTTTACTATCGAATAAAAATATTTAATATATACCAAAAAAAAAACTTTGCATACCCAATTCAAGTTTTCCCGAATTACTGAAATATTTTCATACTTTCCCAAAAACAGGTAGCTAAAGTTTAAAAATTAAAATTTGGATACGAAAATAAATCCATAATTGGACATTGTTAGTGGAATATACACATCCCTATCCAGGAGGAGGTAGTCATTCAAAACTTCGAACTTCTTTTCTCAATTTATATATTGTCACTGTCAATGTATTATTTCATATTAAATTTATATATTGTCACTGTCAATGTATTATTTCATATTAAATTTCACATCACAATATTTAGAAATTGCCCAACTATAAAATATTCACTGTATATTTATATCAAAAACATAACACATACAACCATTTCTTCTTAACTTCACAAATTTTCCTAACATCTCCATAACAACAACTAAACCCTAATTCTCTTTTTAAATATGTATTAAATGTCAAACCAAAGTCTAAATTTAAACTTTCCACTCTATAGAATATCATCAACAGACATAGTTAAGCAGGAAGAACTCAACCCACACCTTTGCCGAAATTCAGTTCATATTGCCATGCCAATGTATTGCTGGGAGATAAATCTATTAATAAGAAAAAACTCTACCTATAGATAGTGCATGAAAACTGTTTATTTTAACAACCCAACCTAGCCCATTGTATGAAAATAGCACAGTCTTTAAACTGCTCATATCTCAAAATTTAGGTTTTGTGGGTCGAGTCCTTTCTGCTTAACTACATCCAATTTATCTTTGATTTTACAGTGCCAGTTAGCACATATGTTTTTGGACCAACTACACCTGATACTGTGGACTGTTATGGAGAAGAAGGCTCAGAAATAGCACCTAATATTGTATATATGGGTATGTATGAAACAACTAGTATATAAAAAAAATATCATGGCATGCAAAAAAGAAAAAGCTTACCAGCTGTGTTTGATGGTTATCAGCTGAAAGAGTATCAACAGTTAACTATTACAAACTGGTTTTTGACATTTCAGTTTTGTAGAGCAGGATTAACTGGTTAATTATAAAAATTTAAGGATCTTGATCTTGTTACAAGCCTAGAACGAAGCTTGCATATCTTTCTTAACCAATCATTGGCAATTTGGATACATTATCGTTGATAATGACATAATACAACCCACACAGGGCACACCCATGGCATTCCCATGGGTATGGACCATTAACACAGGTCTTTATAGCGGTTAGTGGGAGAATTATACTTTAAGTCATCATAAAACGGGTATTCAAAAAGATCTAAATTATGTTGCTTTAGGTTTTTAGGCAATTGGTTAATGATTGATCATATAACATGATAGTCCAATGGGTAGAACACCCGCCCGTAAACAGACAGGCTTTAAATCCTGGGTTGGGCCTTCACCAATTTGTCTTATATAAAGTCATATGTGTGGTTAATTTATCATAGTTGTTAACGGTGAGGGAAAACATCGCGAGGAAACCAACATGACCTAATTGTACTTAGCCATGTGACAGTGTATTCGTACAAAACGGTGATAGGCCTGACCCCTATCATGTGAGTACACTGTCTAAGCAAAACCTAGGTACCTACTTTGGACACAAGGTGGCGCTGTCACTTGATGTTAAGAAGTATTAATACCTCTGCCAAACTTTTCGGGGATAAATGGCGTGAATGTTTATGTTATGTTATAATTGATCAGAGCAATAATCGGAACTTTGACTTTATTAACCCTGATCTACAAAACTGGTTAACACCCCTGGTTTTTAATATGCTTAATGTTGTTTTGAACTCAATGAATTTTGAATATTTATTTCAGTTTTTCTTTTACTATTAAATCACTTGAAATTTCAGGAAAAAGGGGACTGTTCACAACAAGTGCTGATGTGAAAATAGCATATTTGACAGGACTGTCTCGTCGGGAAATAGGTAAAGAAATACCGAAGTGTACCTTTGAGCCCAGTGATTGCAGCGCGGTTAGAGATGCCTGCTTTCGCGGGCAGAGTGAGTACAGAGGGGTGGATATACTCATCACTACTTTGTGGCCCAGTGGAATACAACAAGATGAGATACAGAAGGTTGGCAACTTAAGTTAATTTAATATATAAATTTAATGTATCAAAGTTTATGTATCATATATAAAATTCTCCTGCCACAGTTTTTGCATCCAAGCTCTTTTAAAGTAGGAATACTTAAAAAAATGAAATTACGTACACTTGAAAATAAGACGTGAACTTATTATACTTGTTTTAAATTTATATAGACTAAATAACTCAGTCAAGCCCTTGGTTGATTAACTTACTAATGGAAAGTAGATTCTGATAAACTCAATTTTATTTTATTTTTCAAGGTTGATGTACCGGATGAAAAGCTGTCAGACCTAATAGCTTGGCTGACTATACATGTGAAACCGAGGTATCATTTCGCGCCAGCTGTTGACAAATATTATGAACGGCAGCCTTACAGGTATTGTATTTGTTATTTTTGTACACTTTTGGCGATTGAATAATGTAATATATAAAATTATAATTAATATCAAATAATAAAATATTTGTATTGAAGTGTTTATAAGAAAACACCTCTAGAATGGCGTGACCAATTCTGAGTTAAGTTTGTTTGTTCATGATATCAGTAGGTTTTAGAATAGACAAGTTATTGATGACTGTTAATGTAAACAAGGGCCGCCCACAAATATTTTAACTCACGCGTATTCCTTGTGATGTTTTTTCATGCTTTTAATCTTAAGTTTAAATAAAAGCTTTTCGTTGCTAAAATTGATTCTTCATCCTCAACAAATTTCCAATAATCCTCAGAAACCTAAGCGTCCACCAAGACTACAGAGAATGCGCGTCAAGATTCCTAGCTTTAGCGCCTGTCGCAAACAAAGCTAAAGAGAAATGGTTATACGCATGCTCTTTACAACCCGTGTCCAAAATGAGAATGACAGAACTGTTGCAAGCGACTACGGATGAGACTGCTTGTCCGTATGATCCGGAATTGCTCAAACAACATCAGCCTGGTAAAGTTGTTAAGGTGAGATGACGATATATTGTGGTTTTTAGGAGTTATAATAGAAGATAATGAACATACGTACCGGTGAAACGCTTAACCCTATGTTTTGTTTTGTAGTAGTAAGTTATATATTAGCCATATATGACTTAGGTTAAAACTCCAAGATGTATTCCCGACTCAGGATGCGCACCCACGCCCCCGCTCACTACTACATTACTGTATTATAAAGATGACCAGGTGTTTTAAAATTAATTTTAGACTGATTCTTGACTCTTAATTTTAACTGTTTGCAATAAGTAAATGCTAATATTGTTTGCAGTTTTCCGGAAATGGCCAATTTTTCTTCAATATGGACGCACAAGATGATGATGATAACAACAAACGAAAACGTAAAAGTGGTGGAGATAATCCCGAAAGAAAGAAAAGAGATTTCGACCCAGGTTTGTAAAAAATGTACCCATTGCTCTTTTGTACCCATAGGACGGTGTTTTTACTTTGCTCACATTACTGTCTTACGTCACTTCTAATATGGATTCCTCTTACATTTTTAATTTAAATCTTGTAGTATTATTTTATTTTAATTTTGTTACACATTCAATTCTGATTCCATTTTAATGCAATATTAAAATTGGTTTCGCAAAATACAGGCTAAGCCTAGTTTGGGAACGCCTGGAAATTGAGAAAGCTGTAAATCTTTACGTTATTGGCTTTTTTTTACCTTCTCACTACAATATCTTACGATTCTAAAATGATTTAAGTAGATGTAAGATGCTCTCCATATTATTTGAATCATCTACTGACCACCATGACTTTATGCATTGTTTTAAAAATAATTATATTATTTAATAAATATCAATTTATAATTTGATGATTATTCACTATTTAGTTCAAAATTGCATAATTTTTTTTTGTGTATACATAACACATAATCTGTATCATAATATTACATTTCAGAAACCTGTTGGTTCTGCCTATCGTCACCTTCCGTGGAAAAGCATCTAGTAATAAGTGTAGGCAACCATTGCTACTTGGCGTTACCCAAAGGACCTCTTACTACGTACCACGTTATGATATTGCCTATAGCGCATCATCAGTCTGTTTCAAAGGTAAGTTTCATCATTTTTTACTAATAGCTTTTTTGTTCTAAGAATGAATAGTGATATTCTAGTGCCGGCTGAGAATGTCACTACCCCTTTATACCCACGGGTGTCGTAAGAGGCGACTGAGGGTATGGGTCTTTTTTAAGTAGTTTTTGGGTGATGCGGCTGGAGACCCATTACCATCTATACTTTTTTACTACCATCTTGTCCCCTATCAACTTCCACATGTGGCTGAAGAGTTTCTGGCTCTGAAACTCTGGCCACCCCTTTTTGGGATTTATTGCCGTGAGTATATGTATGTATGTATGATCTAAGAATCTTAATGCAAGCCGCTAAATATATTATAGATATATAATCCACTTATGACCCAACCATCTTTGTATCTTTCTTAGAAAAATCTTTGAAGCATATGCGAATTAAAACATGTTGCCCTGTTGATCCCTTTTTTATTGGATGGGTTGTAGTTTTTAAGTCTTTTTTTCTGCTAAGTTATTAAAATACACTTGTAGATCAATCATTAACGACATCAGTTAAAAATCCCATTCTAGCTTCGCTCTTAGCTCTCGGCATAGGATAATTTAATATCGTTAAGCTAAACGTGGGTACTCTGAAGACCAGGTAACAATTTCACGTGATATTCAGAAGTATTAGTACCTCTGCAAACCCCTTGGGGGATATTCGGCGTGAACGTTTGAGTTATTAATTTAGGTTGCTTTAAAAATGACTAATGAAATATTTTTGGTATAAATTGTAGGCCCCAGAGGAGGTTATATCCGAAATAAGCAAATTCAAGGAGGCGTTAAAGAAGTTTTACGCGTCTATGGGCAAACTGATGGTCACATTTGAAAGGAATTTCAAGACGTCTCACATGCAGATACAGTGTGTGCCCGTACCGAAAGTCTGCGAGTCACAGCTTGTTGAAGTATTTCAAGTAAGTTAATTTTTCATCACTACTTAATCGGAGCACAAAAACACAATAGCCAAGGACCATCTGGTGATATACAAATACCAAAAAGGGGTGGCCAGAGCTTCAGAGCTGGGAACTTCTCAGCCACATTTGGCAGTTGATAGGGGACAAGATGGTAGAAATAAAGTATGATTGGGGATGGCTTTCTAACCACATCGCCTAAAAACCACTTCAAAAGATCCATACCCTGAGTGGAAAGGGGTAGTGACATTCTAACGCTGGCAGTCTGGCACTACGCGGCACGGCATCTGCTGATGATTTGTATAAATAACATAACATAAACGTTCACGCCGTTTATCCCCGAAGGGGTTGGCAGAGGTGCCAATACTTCTGGACTCACATGGCAGCGCCATCTAGTGTCCAGAGAAGGTGCTCATGTTTTGCTGAAACAGTGTACTCACGTGATAGGGGGCAGGCCTATCGCCGTTTTGTACGAATACACAGTCACATGACTAAGTACAACTCAGCCATGTGGGTTTCCTCACGATGTTTTCCCTCACCGTTAACAACCATGATAAATTAACAACACATATGACTTCAGAAAAGACAAATTGGTGTAGGCCCGACCCAGGATTGGAACTCACGCCCTTCTGTTTTCGGGCGGGTGTTCTACCCACTGGACTATCATCATGTCGCTTTGTATAAATCTAATTCGTATTGTTTGTAATCTATGCTATATTACTCTTGCCATTAAATAAATACGTCGGTTTGAATTGTTTGAATTGCGGCCCGTGTACCACCATATCTATGGTTGATTGCTTGCTCGTGCTAAGTGCTAGCTAGCCACCCTACACATGTAGGGAGCAAACTACGTATGTTCATGGCATTTATATGGTGCTTTTGCCACAGGTTATTAATATTTCCTATTAGAAGTGCTCAAACACTGTAACCTAATTTATATAAGAAACCAAATAAATAAAATTCGAATTTTTATATCTAGAGAAGGGTCAACTAAGATCATGAAGCATCCTAATTACTTATAGATTGTGTTTTTTATATACTGCTACTAAAATTACATTTTCCTGAAAAAATATTTTGCAACATACATATTACATAGTTTAACAGATATATATTGTTTCCAGGATGAAGCAGGTATCAACAGTATACAGTTAGAACTATTGTCTCCATACGCAGAGTTATCTCAAATGACGCTGCCAGGATACCCGTACTTTCATGTGGAGTTGCCATCTGGTGAACAACTGTTTGCGAAGACGAAACATAACTTCCCTCTACAGTTTGGAAGGTTGGTTGGAATAAAATTAATAACTTAGTTAAATGGGAACAGACATTTTGTTAGCTTGCAAAAAAAAATTTGAAGCAGTGAGTGAAGTCTATTTAACAAAAGTATTTGCCAAAAAGAGAATAGGGAAAATAGTGAACGATGTAGTGGACATAATTTGACAGATTGCCCTTTTTATTTTTTTATTTATTTATTTAAAGCCAACCAACAGCCCTTATTATTTATATATTATAGTTTGGGCATCATAAGATAAGACTATGGTCAGTTATATTTTCGCGCCTGCGTCTGTAAGGTCTGCTCTAAACTTAGTCAAAGAAAATTATTTTCTCGATGAAAATTATGCCCTCTCTCGCTCGCGAAACGTGATTCATTTCCATGCATATAGGCAATGATGTTTATCTTTCAATAAAAAAAATAAATGTATATTTAATAAGGCATTTACAGTACAAACTTAAACAGGGGTTCCCCAACTAGAATATAGAATGTTATCACGTCAAAACATAGTTCTCCATCTTTAAATTTATAATTTTATTTCATGTACACGTTTACATTTGAGATATAGTTTCATAGTCTTGTGTCGAACAACTAAATGACATATTTTTTTGCGCTTGCCTATTACAGCTGGCAGAGTGGTCAATATTATTGAACATTCAGAGTGCCCACTTTTTGTCTGGATAGTCAATTTATGTGTTAAGGCAGGCCTATCGCCCTTTTGTACAAATACACTGTCACATGACTAAGTACAGCCAACAGCAGTGGGCTTTCTCACCATGCACATATGACTTTACATTTTTTCTCACACACTTCTCAAGTTATCAAGACATGTTGGTACTGTAATAAATATAATTTGTACAATATCGTGGTGTGCAATAAAATTACTATTCTATTATATTTTCCAGGGACGTATTGTCGAGTACACCGATTCTGGATTGCGAAGACAAAGCGGATTGGCGCCAATGCTTGCTAAGTAGGGAGGAGGAAGACGCTCTGGTAGCCAAATTTAGACAGAAGTTCAAACCATTCGACTTTGCTGCAGATGCCGATAGTGATAGTGATTAAATAAGTTTTTTAGGATAATTATGATTGTAAATAGCTTACCTTCTTTTAAACTGGATCTTAATAGGTTTTGTAATTAAAATAGTTAAGGTTTTATTGTTTTAAACAAGTGTTAACAATAATTATCAAAGCTCAGTGCTAGCTCGGAACAGATAAGGAATAAGTTCGATAATTGTGTTGTAACATACATACATACATGTACTTACGACTTTAAATCTCAAAAAGAAGTAGCTTAAAGTTCAGAATAAGTTGTTTTTTAGTAACTTTTGAAGGATATATGGGGAAAAGTTTGTAGAAAAACTATAGTTGGTGATGGATCCGCAGCCACATCGCCAATCAATCACGTAAAAAGCCCAAAAATCTTAGGTCGTCTCTAATACACTTTGGGCAGAAATGGGTTAATGCTATTCTAAGCCGATACTACACAGCCAATATCACATTCACCATGAACTGTATTTTTATTAGAGTGAGGAACAAAATCGCAAGAAATTCTTCTCGACTTAGTTTATTCTGTCAAAATTTCATCGTAAATGTGGTGATAAATAAAATAAGAAGTATCTAAAAGAATATGGTGTACAACTAAGAGTTAATAGATAAATAAAAGATTGAAATAAATGTATTCGTATTTATTCTTTCACATCATCATACTTGTCTAACAACCTGTTTGCATTATAAAAACGTATCTATAACAACACCGCGCCTATTTTTATATATCAATGTCTGTGTAACTCTTTGTCTGGCGGTTTGCATAAGGTGAGGAAAAGATTTTACTTTGAAAAAGATTTGCTTTGAAGTTTGAAACTAACTAAAGCCGCCAGTAAAAGAGCTAAGATATGATATGGCATTTTAACTAGAATATTAATGTGATAAATTAATTTGTTACGTATTAAAATCCTCCAACTTTATGGAAATGATGGCAAATAAGGGACATTTTACTATAAATTACTAACAAATACGCGATCTTATTAAAAAAACTTACTAAATATAGGGCAGTCTTAGTTGCAGTTACGAAAGAGTAGATTTAACAATATGAGATAAAATACTAAATCCTGTGTGGGGACTTATATATGCAACGTTGACTAATCTCATAAATGATTTGATCTGCTTAGATGGGAACACTTAATTAGTGGTAACACACTTTTATCAATCAAGATTTAGTTTATACACTCACATGCATATTTGCGTATTTATAATGTTTAAAGGAGACTGAAGAGCTATGAACTGGCTACTGCGGTTACTTAGCAAAATGTAGAAAAGGGCCATTCTTACATCTTATTAACCGTCGGTTGGACCTAGTAAAGTTTAGTTTAGCTCAAATACTTCTTAACTATAACCACAAATTATATAAATGCTACGGTAAGCAGTAATAAAGTATGACAATTATAAGTCCCTCGTCATCAAAGTTGCATATATCGGTATCCAAAGGTTTTCTAATTCGTTATTAAACTATACAAAATGGCGCCAAGTGTCCAACACTCGTAGAACTCTACCATACTCTATTAAATGCAATATCAACTTGTTGCCATATTAACCAAACACTGTTATTTATAGGTATATTGTCTGTGTTACTGTTCTTGAGGATCATTTATGTACTAATTTTACGAATTTATGTTTACAATACTTAGTTCTAACATTATTAGGGAAGTTTTCTCTTTGGCATATACTATATTATTATATTGGAAGTCAACTTCGCTTTGTATGAGAAGTGCTTGAAATCATTTCTTATTTGGGTTTTCTAAGGTTTGGGTTCATAAATTCAAACATTAAGTGGCATTAATACCTGCACTTTTAATGAGTATTTATGTAACTTAAGTCTATTTATTATCTGCACCAACATTAAAACAATCATTTTATTAATATATCTTAAGATTTTATAAGAACATGATGAATTAGTTTCAATAGCCGATTGGTTTATAATCGGTGCAAATAAGTTCCAAAACTTTTAGATAGAAATATTTGGCACTTGAAATAAATTTTCATATCTAACATTTAAATATTACAGTGAAAAAGTTAATTTATACTACATTAAAATTAGGGCCTTAATAGTTATATAATTTTATAACATATACAAACATTGATATTGAGACAAGTTTACAATGAAAACGAAGTTTTCATAAACTTTACAACAATCAAACAGTCAAATAAATATTGGATATAATTAATACCCATTAACTAGTTTTAAGACTTTGGTCAATAAGGCATTAAGTTTAAAATACACTTTTAAGTTTAATTATTGTTCTTCTTATATTTATTTCGATAATAGATGCGTTTTTACAAAGTCCGTTGACTAATAATAACAACGGGTCTTATTACAACACTTTAATATTATATTTTGGTATATAAAATAGTGGTGCTGTGCCACTAGCTGGTGAAGAGGTGAAATAATGCTTGAGCTCGAGGAATAATTCGTACTCATAACACAAGATTTAGTAGCATAGCATAGTATTGATAAACATTTAGTTGTTAAGTTAAATTGGCAGAAAACACTATTTTACACAGTTGCTCATAAAGTAAATTTTACTCTAACTTAATTTTTTTAGACATACATAAATAAATATACTCATCATATTAGTTCTCATTGGGGTAGGCACAGACCCTCAATTGCCACTAATTATGATCCAGGCGTTTTTTAATAGTTTCATAAATTTATCATAATGTATACTTTTTCTATATCTCAATAAATATAAAATATGCTGAAATGTATAGCGTGGATAGTTCACGTGATGTTATGCCTCAATACAATTTTTAATTTACTGTAAAGTCGCAAGCTTCATCTCTGAAAGCTTTGTTTTAGAAGTTTTTATTCACATGTTTAAACGTACATATATATTTAGAGTATTTTCTGGCAATGTAACTGATTTACTTAGCAAAATAATTATTTTCTAATCGAAAAGGGTATTGAGTGTACAAGCAATTGAAACTATGCTTAAATAATTCGATTATATTTTTGAAAACCTAATCTCGTAAGAGTTAAATCTTAAAAATATCCCTCTTGCCAACTATAAAGCGTCTTCACCTCTTCATTTAAATATCTACTAGTATATATACTAGTAAACTATCTACATCATTATTTACATGACTAAAACTATCGCAAGTTTTATTGTGATTCGTATGTTCGTGGTCTTGTGTTACATAGTTTATGTATAGGGTTGTAAATTCACTTTGCGTGGGAGGTTGACTATGCATTTATATCTTAAATTTGAATAATTAATATATATTTAAAATCAAAGGTTAGTAGGTAAGTACCTACATGATCTTTATTTTGTTTAAGAGACTAGCTTTAAATGATTTTATAATATTGATTTTTATTTTGCATAGTTGACCACCCAAACGTTAGTGGTTATAGTTGGTGTAATATTAACTGCGTCGTGGGGCCAATCGTATCTCTATATCTATCTCGCTTGCACTGAACGCTCTCGACACAGAAAATTCTCCATTTTCTTTTATGGCCCCACGGCTCAGTCAATAGCACTTTAATAGTTTAGGCCGATATCATCTAATCGTGTAGGTAACTCTCAGACGTTTATTTGAAACGCTTCTCTGGTGACATTTTCCGTGGTGGGTTGAGGCGCCCTCTTGCGGCGGTGTCGGGAATCGCACTCAGTGTCGTCTGAGAACCGAGACGGCGGATGAATGTGCTTGTTGAACGATGGATAGTTCGATATACTGCAATGTTACGTATTATTTATTTTGCAGACACATTTTATGGATTATATAATAGGGACGACGTGATAGCTCAATAGGTAGAACACCGGTTATCGTGCAAACGACTGGTGTTCAAATCCCGTTGGGGGCCTACACCAATTTGTCTTTTCTAAAGACATTATGTGTGGTTAATTTATCATGGTTGTTAACGGTGCGGTGAGGAAAACATCGTGATGAAACCCACATGGCTGAGTTGTACTTAGTCATGTGACAGTGAATTGTGTGTGAGTACACTGTCCATGCAAAACGTGGGTACTCTGAACACCAGGTGATAAAGGAATGTGATGTTCAGCAGTATTAGTACCTCTGCCAACCAAAAAATATGTTTTATAATAGGGTTTCAGGTTGGTAATAGTAGATATAAGGATGGTTTGGAAACAGCATATTTGGTATGGCACCTAAACTGTATAATAAATTGCCAAAACAAATATTAGAGTTAAGAAACCTTCATATATTTAAAGATGAGCTCAAAAAGCTTCTAATTAATAAATGTTATTATAGTGTAAATGACTACATTTCAACTACGTATTTATCAATTTAATGTAATCAATCATTAATGGTTAATTGTATTAATTATTTCATCTTTTACATTATTATAAATAAGTTTACAATGAAATTTTATGACATGAATTTTAATTTTATTTGTTAAGTGTGTGGATTTTATTTATTTTACCAATGTAATTTATAAATTTTAGTTTACAATTTTTTCTAACGATTATATTATTTGTTTTTATAATAAGTGTCGCTGTTTTAGATTATAATTTTAAATTAAATATTGTTTACATTTTTAAGAAATTTGCATGCCACAGATGGTGGAATATAGCATGGTCTAAATATATGTTGTAACATCTATCAAATACCTATATTCGCAAATAAAGTTTGATTTGATTTGATGTATGTTGTTTTTTAGGATATATTACTTTCTAAATTTAGTGTAGTTTATAAGCACTGTGACTGTGACTAACTTTGCAAGCAGTGAATACCAATGTAAAGAAGAAAAAAAGGTACTCTTATTACATCTAGACTTTAGTAAAACTATTCTACATCTAGATTTTTGTACCCACACTATATGGTCTATTAAGCATATTATTTTCTGAATATTTAACTTAAGACAGGTAAAATTTTGTAAAATAAATTGTAATATAAAGATAACCTGTTAAATCACCTTTATGTCAGTTAAAAACAGTAGTCTTAAGATTGTTACCTGAACGTAGTCTCGTCATTATGACTGCTGTAGCCGCTGGAGGAGCGCACGTGGCGCTTCCCCATGGCCCCAGCCTTTCCTCTCCGTGAGGGAAACACTTTCCTCACCACACCGCCGCCAGAGTTCTCCGATGAGGATGACGACTCTTCATGCTCCACGTTGGGGTCTGGAACATATAAAAAGAAACCATTTTTTATAGAGGTATTACATGGAGGGTTAGGAAGGTTTAACGCTACCTAGAATGCGCATCTTTTATGTATCCTTAGAATCATCATTATAACCCATTTATGTTACCACCAACAGAATCGATCCTATCTATATATTAATAACCCTGGTTAATAAACTACAGATTCCTCGTTCCTAATCAGAAGAATTATCTAACTTCATACATCTAAATGTCTTTTATTGTCGAGATAGCATACCATAAAACTCATCTCTGTTCTTCTTGTGGTCATAAACACATACCAACAAACATATACTCATGCCATTAGTTCCCATTTGGGTAGGCAGAGACTATCGATCGCCACTTCGCACGATCCTGATAAACCTCTCTAGTTTTGTTTACATCTATCAACCTTTTCATACATGCTCTTTTATTCTTCATACTTCCAGCCTTCCTTTTTGAGCACACTCTCAAATTGGTCTAAGTGTGTTCTCCGTGGTCGTCCTCTACTAACATTACCATCCACACTAGCTCTATAGATCCCTTTTAACAATTTTCTACCATCCATCCTCTCTATGGCCCAAACCATCTCAACATTCCTTTTTCTATCTTTTCCACAATACCATCTTTCACACCACAATTTAATTCTCTAATTCAGTCAGTATAATTATAGCCATAAATATATTCATTATGAATACTAACAAGCAGCCGGATGTGGGTGTCTAGAAATCCTCGGCGGCGCGCCAGTCTCGCTGTCAGAGTGCGCGGCGCTGCCGTCGTCGCTCGCGTCGTCCTCATACTCTGTAATGGGCAGGTGCAGCGTTAGTATCTTCTTCACCTCCGAGTCCGTCGAGCCCAAGTTGTCTGACTCTGTGAACACACAACGCCATCTTGTGGTTGGAAATGGAAACTGTTATCGCGGTATTAATGTGGTTAATTTGTAAAATGTTTGTGTGTTGGTGAACTGTGCGGTGGACTGGCCAGTGAAGTGCCAGTAATTAAATGTTATTATCTTCCAACCTCAGACTAACTAATATATCCAGACTAGTAATAGAGAAAAGTGATGTCAGTTGATGTGCTGATAATGGCAATCCTTATGCTTCACAGTTAGTCTAGATTTCTTAGTTAGTCTGAGTAACTAACATTAATTTTGATGCCTTAGAGTTTTGACTTAAATTGATAGTACGGAAATCGTTTCATTCTCAGACTAAACACCAATAAATTACAAACACTATGAATTGGCAAAAGGAAACATATAGTTCACAAAGATATCAAAAACATAGACAAGAATATTATGAAAATCTTATCTTATCAATTGTGGAGCCGATGCCTTTTTTATCATGTTCTGATAAATTTAAAAAAAATAAGGGCAATATTAGTTATCATTCCCATTAACTCATAGTTTGATCCTGCACAGGGAAACCAAAAATGTGGCCAACACAATGTTCTTGTTTATTAAAATTTCATCAAGATAGTAGCTTTGACCGACAAACTTAGCAAATTTGTGACAATAATAATTAATTTAAGAGAAAATGATAAATTAACTTATAATTGAATTCATTATTATTTATTTAAAAAACATCGTGTTACTTTCCAAAAAATAAAGGAAATCATAAACATTACACATTTTACACGTAAAAACATTTAAAGGAGGTGGCAATTTTAGATGTAATTAATTTCTTAAAATTAAATGAGAAAAGCATAAATAAACTAATAACATTCACACGATGCTTTCGAACTACATACCTACAGTTTAATATACATGGAAAATAGCAAAATAATGTATGTGAAAATTCATACTCTGTGCATGCTTACCTTTACATAACAACAACACCATTTACGCTCCCATTGACGCATAAAAGGTGAGCATGTTTAAAAATTACTTAGTAAATCATCACTTAAAACTAAACAGGTCTAATTTATTCAGTCGCGAGGTGCAATCTACTTGAAATAAAATAGTATTACTAACTACTTATAAATAGCATTATTTGTTGGACGGGTATTCAATGAATATAGTATGCAAAATATATTACCTTGACTCTCTGAATGTGGATCTCGTAGCTTATTGCCTTTTCTTCGTACTTTTGTGTATTCTGGTTCTTTGCCCTTGAAGAAAATATGAATTATGTGATTTCTGTTATCTTATGTTGTGATAGTTTGGCTAAGAGCTTTAAAAAATACATACTGTATACTTTTAACCTAATTGAGAACAGGAACATCTCGTATTTATATACGGTTTCAATTTCATATAGTTACTTGTACTTGATGATAATCAAAATTATGTATGGTACACTGCATTTGTGACTAGAATTTGAGAATTGGGATCTAATCGCTTCCAATTATTAATGTTTTGCGACCGCCGCGCCGAGTCATATTTTCATCGATTTGAAAGTGATTGCAACTTGCGCCACAATCGATGACGGTCGTAAAAGATCAATAATTACAGTCAGGAGACCTGATTATAATGAGAAGAAAAACCTCAGTCTACAATATAAAAAACTATAGTAAAACGTGTGTTCCTAATACCTTATATTTATCCGGCTGTTTAACATCGTGGTAGACGAAGGAGCCGCGCACAGAGTGGTAAGGGCCGCTGTACACGTTGCCGCTGTAACTGCTCTCACTGTACGCGGTGGGTTTCGATAGTTGGAACGTCGCGTACGGGCAGATGTCTTCGATGTATTCTGGAAGAGAAATGTAGCATTCAATCAATGTTTGAATCTTCTACGTCATGCTAGTAATACTAAAGCATTTAAATACTGACTGCTACTGAATCGTACACATATACAACGACTTACGATTTGTGTATACCTAGCTAGCTTGCTGATCGAGCAGACCAAGTATGGCCAGCCTGAGTATCCTAGGAATCAGGTGTAGATTGTAGGATTACATCAATATCATAAATCTTAACCCATCTTTAAATACTTTAAGTAACCAAATTGCATCATCGCTGCTGCTGGCAGTATGAAATAATAGCTACACACATTTTAGTACTTCCAACAGTGGCTGAGGCATTTTTTATTCTGTAGATGTGGCTACCCCTTTTAGGATTCATGACCATGAGGACATGTATGTATGTGTATAAGTAGTAAAATCCAACCATTAGAAGCGTGTTTGTACTGCTGCGGCGGCGCGGGGTGCTGCGCTCTGGTGGCGAGGTACTGCTGGTCGCGGTTCACCTTGTTCTGGAGTTGCGCTACCGATGGAGACTCACCACCACCGCTGCCTGTTGCCACTGTTTCAGTGCCACCTGATTCTGAAAATGTGTAAGAATAGTTATAGCATTAATGAGAACCCTGAACCCAGGTGAAAACTTGGATACCGTGTCATATTTTGGTGACTACGCACGTGAATCGATTGACTTGAGTGCAAAAGCACCTACCCAATTGATTAATACATTCATAGAATGTTTATTAATGGTAATGTTATTTGTTTAAAATAAACCATCTCAAATAATTAAAAAACCAGAATATATTTAAAACTTAACAAAAATTAATCGAATTAAAACGGTACTTACTATTACGCCGCACAAGCAAAACGATAGCAATCAAAGCTCCCAAGACCAGCAGTGAAAGAGCAGCTGGAAGTATAACGCGAGCTCCGCTTAAGGATCTTGCTCCTGTCGCCGTCACGGGAGGAACTAGTTCGCCGTCTAGCACTGGAAAACAAATTTAATCATTTCAATCATTAGTAATGTAAATGTCAATTTACTTATTAATTACTCCGAACTGCCATGTCACGGAATTTTATATCTTGATGTAATTGGCTAGAGAAACAGTAGCAATTTCATTACAAATTAACAAACCATGATTCTTAAACGCTATCGGCAGGAAATATAGAGCGGTGTTATTCTAAAACAAAGTATATCTCCACCCCCAATACTACTTACAACAGTGTTGACACTATATGTAGTAAGCTTGAAAATTGGGCACTCATTGGGACGATTTTTTACTCTCTATTGGATATATCTTGGTACCTATATACGTTTGTCTCGTCTCGGCAGCTTACGACAGGGTTATGACTGTTATGACCTGGCTGTTTCTTAGTCCACAAAAAAAATACATAACATAAAAATGCGTATTAAAGTTGTAAAGCGCCACCGCATGGCCGGCGTTGTTGTGCGCGGTGATACTCAGCTGGTATGGCGAGGCGGGAGCGAAGGAGTCTCAGTCACTAAACTAACAATATCACTAAAAGATGATACCACATATAAAAGTGTAGAAAAACTCACTGCCTGTTAAAGAATGCGTAGTAAAGTTGTAGAGCGCCACCGCATGGCCGGCGTTGTTGTGCGCGGTGATCCTGAGCTGGTACGGCGTGGCGGGAGCGAGGCCGGTCACGCTGAACACGCGTTCTGTGGCTTGCACGCTGTTTGATACTAGGCGCCACTGGAATGTATTGGTGTTGCTTTTATTGGGTAGTTTGGATGAATGTGAGGTGAAATAGAGAGATACAGAAGGTGATTTTAATTCCAATAATATGTTTTGAAGCCAAAGAATCCTTTTTAATCGACGGTTAGTAAAGAGTGGTTACCGTGGTTGACGGTTGAACGTTCGACTCTATCTACAATCTAGCGGTATCAGGTATGATTCCAGGAGGGTTCACCAATTTCATTTGTGAGATTGAACCTGTTTGGTAGTATTGTAAACTGGATTATGTATCTCCAAAAAATTGAAAGAGAGCCCTGAAGGGCTTTTGAGAGCACCTTAGCTGTCGGTCCCGACAACTGCATATCTGCACTTGGCCAGAGCGTGGTAAACTATGTGAACCAGGTTAGCCTGTTCAGGGGAGAAAGCAATATTTAACGGCGACACACAAGAACGTATTAATATCACATTAAAAGGTTAATAGATGGAATGTAGCAATAGAGAAACCTTACCAAAGCCTGCGCAATCTCCCTGTACTCGATGACAAAGTACAGGATTCCGCAGCCGCCGTCGCCCCACGAGTCCAGCCACACCGTCACCGTGGTGCTGTTCAGCGTTATCATCTGGGAGTGCTTCGGTTTTACGGGAACTGAAAAAAAAACAGACACACAATAAAAATATATTGAAATGTGTGTGCGTACCAAACTACAATATTTTTGAGAAATGTTTTCTTTTAGTGAACGCGTGCACGATGCTGTGCCGTGCGACGGCGGGCCGGTGCTGATCCTGTTGAACGCGGTGATGAACAGTCTCAAAAACTCAAACGTTCAGGCCGTATATCTCCAATAGAGTTGGCAGAGATACGAACACTTCTGAATATTACGTGACTTTGTCAAATGGTGTTCAGAGTACAGACGTTTTGCTTCGACAGTGTTCTTCACGTGATAAGGGCCAGGCCTATCGCCGTTTTGGGCGAATTTACTGCCACATGACAAAGTACAACTTGGCCACGAGGGTTTCCTCAGGACGTTTTCCCTAACCGTTAACAACCATGATACATTAACCACACAACTCAAACACGGTATCGGGTTGACTCGGGATTTGATTCCTCATCGTCTGCACGATATGCGGTGTTTTACTAATTGAGCTATCACGGTTGCTTACGGTGATATAAAGCTGTATGTTTTCATGTATATGTATGTATCTATTTATGAATATATATATGTATGTAAAGCTACCATACCAGTGCCCTTAGTGAACGCGTGCACGATGTCGCACGGCAGCCCGGTGCCGATCCGGTTGAACGCTGTGATGTACAGCTGGTAGCGAGTGCCGCACCACAGGTTGGGAAGCACGTGCTCTGATGTGCCTGCTTCCACTTGTAGCTCCTCCCAGTCGCCGTGCTCGCGTTTGTAGTTTATAACGTAGCCTGGATTGAAGAAAAGATGTGCATGAATGTATGTATGGGATAGTTATCTGTTTCAATATCAGCTAACTAAAAGCTCTAGAGAGGTGCAAACGTCAATTGGACTCATTTCTTAATCGTTCCTTATCGTTCAAATAAAAATAACTAAATATTATTTGGTGCACAGATGGGGTCCAAGCCACTAAATATTTTCAGATTCTGCATAGTTTTACCAAATATAGTACTACTTTGTTTCCTCCGTCCTTAAAAACAACTTTATCAAACGCGAGACTGCTAGTGACCGTCTCTAGTTCAAATAATAAAGATCGGGGGGCTGATTGTGTATCTTTAACAACCACGATTGTGTCACAAGTTGCAATATTGTCGCTGTCAAAAGTGTCAAATCGTATACAAATTTATGACATTGACAGCGACAATCGCGCAACTTGCGAAACAATCGTCAATCGTCAAGATAGATAGAATAATCAGGGGGCCGGTCACAGTCGGTCAATAGTAATTACCAAGCACAGGGCTGCCGCCGTCCCCCTGGTCGCTCCACTGTAGATGCAGCGAGTCGGCGAAGCAGTCCACGACGGCTAGCACGGGCGGCTGCGGCGGCACCTTCACCTCGACTACGTACACCACCTCGTCGCGCCCGTGGACGTTCTCTACTAGGCAGGTGTAGTTGCCGCTGTCTAGGTATTGGGTCATGCTGGAAGAATGGAGTTTGTTTTGTAAGATTTATATCATAAACATATTTAATATAATCTTACAGGTTAACAATAGAACAGTAGTGAGGTGAAACCTCTTTTTATATAACTAGTTCTTTGTTACAAATCAACCTTTATTAAAATGTGCCTAATTTTGCCAGGTACTGTCTGTCTTAACTAAAAGAAGCACTATGGATTGCATACGAGTTGACTAAAAGTAGGAGCTGCTTTAAGTGACTTAATTAAACCAGGGGCTTCTCTAGCTAACGTAGCGTCAGTGGAGGAGCATTTCGCTGACACCATCTAGTAGGTGAAGTTCTACATTTTTTCTCCGATCCATGAAGCATTGGGAGTGAGACTACGTCTTAACATCTTGTGACATTTCGACGATCTCGAGTCGACCTCTCACGAGACCTAGTAACTTCTCATTTAAAGCAGTACAAGCACGATTTTTTTTGTTTATTAAAAATTACCTTATGATCAACGTGCCATCACTAGTAACATTCTTCCTCAACGTGGACTCCAAGGCAGCCCCGTTCATGCTCCACATGGTAGACGGTGTTGGGAAACCCACTTTGTTGCACGCAAGAGATATGTTCTCTTTCCATGGTGTTACTATGCTTCGACTGAACGATGTTATTCTGGCTGGTACTATAAAGAAAATATATAAATAATTAAAACCTCCTTGCCATTACCGATAAAGGACTTAAAAGATAATAATCGAAGGTCATATTTTTTTGTCTTTTTACTTTTTGATGCTGAAAGAAGATATTGCTTAATTTGCTATAAAACTCATTCTGTCAATCTTTATAAGAGACAATTGTTTTAATAATGGATGATAAACTACATTAAAGTTAATAAACAATGAATGAGGGCCATGAACATTTAATATAATAAATAATATTTAACGTATTAACCACTATCAATAGGTAGAACAGTTATGACTCTGGTGGTCTAGGGTCTCCTTCCCCAACTCTCGTGGAAACCGACTCCAAGAACTGATGAGTGGGCTATATTTTTGTTATCTAAGTAGAACAGTTACCACTTTAGTGTCCTCTCCTTCTCTTGGGCCAGTTTCACCACTAACAGATAAAGTTTCAGATAGTTATCAGCCACATCACGTTATCTGATGAATAAAAGTGGCTGATATATTTTGTAGGTTTCACCATCTATCTATCAAATAAATCACCCGTTAGTTAAATTTACATACATACATACATACATATACTCACGCCGTTAATTCCCATTGGGGTAGGCAGAGACTATCGAAAAATTACCTGCCAGATAAGAATAAACAAGACGGCAACGTCGCTTTTATGCGTTTAATTTTAATATTTGTAAATTAAGTCTTATTAAAAACATTTTTAATTGTCATAAAACCAACAGTTTTATTAAAAATACAATCAGAAACAATGTTTTTTTTAGAAAATTTAATTGTTTGCTACCGTGTATATGTCACATAATTGAACAACAATGAGAAATGGAGTCTCGAAACGCAACGCAAATGCTGTTGGGCAACCGAGTGAAGTGTTTGTTTGTTCAATTTCGTTTGGCTTTTTTGCTGTGTTGAGTTTCGTTTTTATAATTTACTATGGAAAAAAAACGTGGAAGGAATGTTAATTAACTTCACTCAGGAAGAAACGGACTTGTTGGTGTCGCTTGCAGAGGCCAAAAAATATATATTAAAAATTATTCCAAAAATTAAAATAGGTCCATGTTAGAGCACTTCTTATTACAATTTGAACATTGGTCAAGCAGTTTCATAATTTACCGTCTACAAGTGGCGGTAAATTATGAAAAAAATGTGAAAAAAGTTTTTTATCTGCCGGATAAGAATTTAACAGCCACTTGATGTGACTGATAAGATATCAGGGAGTTTATCTGCAAGATATTACTATCTGAGACCTGTGAAACCGAAACTTGTTGTTTATCCGGCAGATAATTGCCGAATAGACTATCAGAGAGTTTATCTGTGAGTGGTGAAACTGGCCCTAAGTCTTGTGGAAGCTGACACCCAAAACTGGTGAATGGCCCTATTTGACATATTTGATATATGGTTTGACCCAATACGTTTGTGCTACATATATGAATGAATAAACTTACCACTATCAGTAGGTAGTACAGTGACGACTCTGGTGGCCTCCCCCTCCCCAAGTCTCGTGGAAGCGGACACCCAGAACTGGTGCGTGGCGCGCGGAGGCGATCTTGATGTCTCGTGCGATAGCGTGCTGGGTGATAGCATGCGTTTGTGTGTTCCTTCCTGAAGAAGATTATAATAAATTAGTCTTAGTGGTGTAGGACTGGCCTTGAAGCAATAAACTCTTTTGTTTCTGCGGATGTCGTGATTGGTGACTCCAGGGTTTTTGAGTTTTGTTTGGCGATCTGGCTGGAGATCATTCACCAACCATTTTTACAACAACAACATACTTTTTTTTGCCCTTCCAACATCTAATTCAATACTTTCAAACTCTGGTTATTCCTTTTAGTTTTTTAAAAAATAGAGGTTTCTGAGGAAGACTTAAGGGAACTAACATGGCCCATGTACTTAGCCATAGGACTGTGTATGTGTATTCGTACAAAAAGCGATAGGCTTTTCCTTTATCATAAGAATAAACTGTGCATTCAAAAAGCGTGCGCTCTGAAAACTAGACGAAAAACATTACACGCGTGAACATTGAGTTTTCATGGTCGTTGTTATATTATCACATATTGCAAATATATAATCATAAAAAAGAATAAGATTTCAAGAAACTAGTTCCATACCTCCCGCCCATCTTCTATGACGCTCATATAAAGTGTGTATCCGACTAGAACCCCGTTGGGCGCGGCCGGGGGCAGCCACGATACCAAGATCTTGTTGCGCGACGACACCGCTGCTTTGATGTCTGCTGGGGCTGAGGGGACTATGAAGAAACAAGCATAACTTATAAACTTTTATAACATAAAAATATTCTCATGAAGGGGAGCAAGAGTTTTGGATTATTATTTATGTTTAATGTTAAAAATTGTACTCCTTGACGTCATCAAATTGTGTATTTATCCGTTTATGGAGTGGAGTGAGTAATAACTTAGCTATTTTAAATTAAAATTCAATTCAAATCAAGAAACACCGGTAATTAGAGAGGTATACCTCCGTAATTGTCGTTGGTTTATTTGATAAGTGCCGTACATATATTAAATATAATATTTAACAAAACTTGTAATTTCATTCGTCTTTCAAGTCGACGAGTGCGCTACGGATATATATTATAAGGAGTCAGGAGATATGTGGACGATTTTACCGTTTCTTGCCTTCGAGAATAGACCCCCTGAAGCCACATTTTTTATTTGTAAGCACACCATGACTAGACCAAGCTTACTATGACAGGAACGTCTAAGACGATACGCCTCCAAACATTCTATAGTCGTGATATTGGTATTTAAAAATGATACTAATTATCAAGAAATGCACTTATTATCCTCACCATCCTCCTCAGTATGACAATACACGGGGGCAGCTCTAACACCATCCCCGGCCGACGTGAACGCGCACACCGTCACAGAATAGTTGGTGAAGCGCCGCAGACCCGACAGCGTGGTGTGCACGCCTGAGATCTGTTTGGTCACTGCTTCCTCGTTACCTGTGGAAAGTGACTTATTTAAAGCCTTATAGACTAAATCGGATCATTAGAAAATGTGCATATAATAACTAGCAAATTATTCTAATGATTATTCAAAGGTCTGGTATGTAAACAAGTTGATTGTTAAAGCGCAGTCGGGAAGATTGCACTGCTTGATGTGGTTGGTAGTTACGACAATTTGTGTAGAAACATGTAGTTGTTGATATGGTATTATTTTTAAATTTTTAGGTTAAAAATATTTTTTTAATAACATGTAACATATTTTTTATAAATAAATGCATAGAATGCTATGTATGTAGTTATGTGTAAATACCGGTAGTTTAATAAACATTGCCAGGCAAATGATAGTGGATTCTTATACTTATAATAAATTCGAGCAAAAAATTAATGTAATTCAATTCAATGTAAATCAAATCTTGTTACAGATTTCCCCACCAGTAGACCAAAAACCATGCAATACAAACCACACCTGATACAAGATTCAACAAAACATTCAATAGAAGCTGAAAAATCTATCAAAAAAAATATTTCCATACGTACCATACCAGTCCGTGACCGGCGCATAGGTGACCCGGTACCCCTGCAGCACGCCGTTCCGACCGCGCGCCGGCGGCGGCTCCCACGCGACCCGCACCGACTGGGAACTCAGTGCGGTGCATTGTAGCGAGCCCGGGGGGAGACTTGGTACTGGGGAAATCATGAAAAATGTAGGTGTTTTATTGGTGGTGCGAGATGTTTGGCTTAATATTATACTAAGACTCTAATTATGATTATTGATGAGTTTATCAAAGCTTCAGGTAGTGTTCTGAGCGCCTGCGGCGGCTCCCAGGCGACCTGCACTGACTGGGAACTCAATGCTGTGCATTGTAAAGAGCCCAGGGGGAGACTTGGTACTGGGAAAATTATGAAAAATTCTGATAATTGAAAATATTTCTTGGGTTAGGGGATGTGATAGCAGCGTCCCTTCAGGTAGTGTTTGAAGAACCGGTGGCGGCTCACAGGCCCCCATTCTAGCGAGCCCGGGGGGGAGCTTGGCACTGGGGATATGTTGAAGTTTAGTTGGTGTTCAGAGATGTTTGAGTTAGTTTTATGGCATGACATGGCATTGAATAACTTTTAAACTATTTCCGTGCTTCGGAATAACAGTAGTTGTGAGTCGGGCAAGCCGCACAAGGCAAGCGTCCTCGGAGGGGACATATAAATAAATAAGTAAATGTTTACGATTTAAGTAGTCTTTGATATTTCTTATTTTATTGATAACTAAAAAACCACACATATGACTTTAGAAAATAAATATTGGTGTAAGCCCTTCTCGGGGATCGAACCGACGTCTTTCTACATGATAGGCGCATATTCCTACTGGGTTCTCCATCTTGGTTGTTACGAAAATTATATAAAATTATATAAAAATTACATAAAATTATTATAAAAATGGAAAAACTTAGAAGATCTTTTTAAAAATAAAATGTAGTTAAGTGAATAGTTCTTTGTCGTGTCTTCACCTTACCCTTCTTGAAGCTGCAGTTAAGCCAAATAATACTTATATTTTTGATTCCCACAATATAAATTGTTTATTTTACTACCATTTAAGTTTAAACTCACCATCCTCCATAGTGGTAGCGGTGGTAGGAGGCGACGCAGGGCCAGCCCCCCTGCTGTTGTACGCCTGCACCACGATGGCGTACCCCGTGTGTTTCTGCAGACCGGACAGCGTGGTCCTAGCGCGGGACGTACCCGTGCCTTCCACCGTTCTCACTGTGTAGGACGCGCCGCCAGGACCACTTGCGCTGAGTACTGTGCTGTTGCTGTTTAGCTGGAATGTTTAGGTAAGGATGTTTTATAAAATAAGTTAAAAGATTTCATCGCTATATACATATAAATAAAAATAATATTCACATAAAAAAAATATTCAATTGTTCTATTGTTTTACCATTGATAAATAAATTATAACGCTGCTTAAACCCGTATTAAATATATCGATGCCACTATGATTATTTACCAAAAACAAATCCGAATATAATAATATGACTTATACAAAGGAAATTTGGCAAAGGCTTTTTAGCGTTACAAAGAAAATATAAGAGCCAAGGATTACCTCCTGAAATCCAACGTAGTATCCCAGAATATTTCCGTTCCATAAATCTCTCTGAGGCGGCTCCCAGGTGACTATCAACTCAGTTGAACTCTTTGGCTCCACTCTCACATCTAATGGCGGTCCACTTGGTACTGAAAAAATAACAATTAATATTTAAAACAATTTAATTTATCGTCGCCAAAAAACCAACTTTAATTCACGAGGCAAATTCTTTCTTCCAGTTACTCTTTCAATAGAAAGGAGAATTTGTCGTCATCGCCGAGTATCAATCGTGCATGAATAAGATTATAATATTTGCTCGCTAGTATGAATCCTAACACCAACAAACGATCAATGAAAAATAAAGCACATTATAACTAAAATCTACATAGAAGATATTTAGAAAGTATTCACAGATAAATCGAAACGCTTCTAAATTTCATTTTAATTAAAGTTACTAAGTTTTCATTAGTTCTGCGACTTTCATTTTCAGAGCTGGTAACGTCTACGCATATTATACGAATACCGATATTTAAATAATCACCTTCTTCAGTAGTAGTAACCTGCACCAGTTGGCTGGGCTCACTTTGCCCCAACCTGTTTTCGGCGATGATCCTCAAATGGTAGGAGGTGGCTGGTTGCAGGTTTTGCACCGTTGCTGATGTCACGCTCCCCGGGACTATCACCTTTTGAGGAGTTGTTGGCCATGGATCTAGAATTTTAGGTTGTTTAAATTATTGTTAGCAGTTTAACAATTATATTGTTTAAGTAGATAAGTATAAAAATACTTCTAAAGAAATATATAAAATTTGTTGTGATCATATATAGCCCGTGTTTCTTCTAAAATCATTGGGTTCTACCACATGTTTCTGCTGATGAAAGAATTTGCAATATTGGTAGAGTGGTTTCAGTGCGCATTAATTAGACACAACTAAACACATCTTTCTTATTTGTAACAGGTATACATGGATATATAAACAAAAATATATGGAAAACTTCAACATTTGCGGCTACAATCAAGATCATACCTGAAGCTTCTTTAAACTGCACTATGTAGTTGATGATCGGGCTGTTTCCGGCGTAAGGTTGTGTCCAGGATATTTGAATTGTTCTGCTCTGTTGGTCTATAATTCGTATGTTCTTCGGCATTTCAGGCACCTGAAAGATTTCACATCTTAGAATAACGGTCTGCATTCGGCTTATCTCATTATGTAATAAGTGAAATTACATAAATATCACGGCTAGACATATCAAAAAGGGGTAGCCAGAGCCTTTAAATTAGAAATTCAATAACCACTTTTGGACGCATAAAAAATAAAAAAGATAATTATGGTATAAATTGATATAAAGGTAATTTTCGGAATTCAGTTAATAAAATTATAATACTTAGAAAGTTACGATGACAATTACGCATCCATCTAAAACATTTAATTATTTACTAGGTGGCCAAACGAAGCACTGTAAAGAGTATTACACCGGGATTAAATGTTTTCTCGCAACTCGTTGAGATTCTCAAGAAAGTTTTTGGAAATTCCCTTCGAGAACCTGTTGCAGCTAACTAGCTGTGTGCACAATTAATGTTTGTCTCGGTCACACTTTTTTACGAAACCGAACACCACAAAAACTTAGATAGTAGATTAAGAAAAAGATATTAAGCAATTTTATATTTGTTAAATTTGACGATTTCAAAACTTATAGTCTCCAAATATCTTCAGAATGTTGTAATATTTCTGAAGTTTAGAAGGGTTATAAACAAATTTATTATTCTAATCATCATAGTTAAGTCCCATGGCAAATAGATACTAAGTCGACGTTATTCCTATGGCATGATAATGGAAACACACAAATCATACATACATACATATACTCACGGCTATAAATCCCTAGAAGGTGTAGCCAGAGCTAAAGCATTAGAAATTCCTCAGCTTCTTCTGGAAGTTAAGTGAGGAAAACCTAGTAAAATAAAGGTTGTTGGTGATGGGTCTCCAACCGCATCGCTCAAAAATCCTTTAAAAAGCCCCAATTCCCTAAGTCGCCTCTTATATACACCCCCGGGAAGAAACAGGGTAGTCCAATTCTAAGCCGAAACTACACAGGTTTACTATCAATGTTATGTTTTACAAACGATAGGCTAAGCTTCACTTTAAGAAAAAAAAAACTTACCAAAACTTTGAAGTACATATATTTTTCTAGCTGTACTGTTTTTACTTTTGAGTTGATATTGATATTTTATGTATTCATGTTATTTAATATTAATAAAATAAAATAAAGTATTTTATATTTAAAGTCAATAAAATTAACATTAGGGCAAGCACGAGCCGTGTTTAAACTAGTTATCGCGTGGTATAAAGCAGCCATCTCTTACGCACTTAATTAGTATCGTATACTGCCATCTCATTCTTACTGATATCATATCGATAAAATAGCGCTCGTGCTTGCTATACTGAGCTGGCTGCTTTATCCCACGCGATAGCTAGTTTAAACACGGCTCGTGCTTGCCATTCTGCCCGGGTAGCATGAGTTGTCATCTGAGAAGTGAGAGCCATGTCAGAAAACATCTCAGTTAGCCAACCTATGTCATTTTTGCGAGCATGAGCATCAATATGACAGACGGTTGAGATCTGAGAGCCCTGTCACCGAATCGACAGAGCATTGTTGCCATCATTGGTCTGTGAATATTTTTTCTCTATTTTATTCGATCTTTTTGAACCAAAATAGTAGCTAAATCTGTCATATTTCACTCATTTTACGTCAAATATTGTCATTTTGTAACCAAACAACGTAAACAAACATAAATATTTAATTTCTCAATACAAATTTTCAATTTAAATCAAAAGTTTTAATGTACAAGTTTAGTTTGTAGGGAATGTCCGACTAAACTTCCTTACAATGATAGGGGAATCATAAAATATTAAGTTAGTAATTAAGTTTTATTATTCTATATAACTATTATTTCACTAGAAAGTGAGCAGCATACTTTGAGCAGCATGATTTGTATTGTCTTTTGTTTCCAGATATAGCACAGCTATATAAGTGTTTGATGAGAAAATTGAAGAAACACTGTGCAGCCTATGGCACATATTGCCTATAACATCTTAGTTCCATCCCGCCAGTCCATTCCCAGATTCCCATTCGCCAGTTCCATCGCGCAGATGGGCATTATTTAACTTAACAACCTTCACTACATTTCAATTTCAACAATATCCTATATTCCCAAAAGCTAGTGAAGCTCTGATGTATGGAAATAGTCTTGTTGAATGCTCCTGTTTATTCAGAATTTGAGTATGCATCCATACTTAAAGAGCATTCTTATGACTGCAATGTGTATAAACAAACTGTGTTGTTTCTATAAGGAAAAAGTGATGCTAATAGAAAAAAATGTGAAGTACAGATGAGTTTGTGAACAGAAACTATGATGTTAAGCGGTTGTTTAAAAGTGTTTATTCAATAAATAAAGTTAACTCCACAAAATGTGTTTTACTAGCAAATAAAGCCCATTCATAGGCAGCTTTTACTTTTACACTTGAGATGAGATTTCAGTTGTAAAATGTGCATGCATATATTCTACTATACATTATTCCCCATTGCAGTAGGCAGAGAATATTAATTGCCTTATCAATAAACTTACTCATACTTACAACCATTATTCCCACCTATATATCTCTTTTGTTACTTAATTTGTATCCATCTGCTCTGTTTGCCCAAAATAAAATAACATTGCTTTTTCTATGTATTCAAGGTTTGCAGTTTTAACCATGTGTAGTATTTTCTTTGAATTACAATAATCCAATTTATCGCCAGGCGTTGTATGATTCAATACCAAACATGCCATGATTATCATTTTATTCTAAATGGTCTGAAGAGTTCTGCTATGAGTTGGGTATTGGAAAATGTTGGATTTACTTGCAATGAAGGGGATTAAAACAAGTGGTTTTCATTAATATTTAGGCATTTTAATTGATAATTAATTAAAAACTGTTACATTTTGCTGATTTTTTTTCATTTCATTAGACTTCTTCCAAGTCACTAAATTGTTCCAGAATCTTTGTATTAAATCAATATGTTTTACTGAAAATAAGAAAACAACATGAGCATTATATTCATATTTAGTCATTTCAATATGCTAGTAAGGTGACTACCAAATTTGTTTTATAATGTTGCACAAAGTACCTGCTTTTAAACAACTTTTGTAGCATTAAGTGTGTCGGTAGATTAAGAGGTAACAAAATTATGCCATCACCATTCTTTACATTCCTAGCTACACTAAGACAGCAAGCAGACTATTGTCTACTCACACTCTCTAGACTTTGCCTGTGCCTGTTGATGCAAGCATATGCTATGAGCTTGGGTGTCTTTTATGATGATAATGATAATTTAAGACTATAAACCCTACATAACAAACAATAATGAATAGAAATCTATTTTACAAGCATTATATTTGACCTCTGAAACATACCATAAGTTTAGAATCTGTTCTTAATAGTTATTTTAAATAAGATCAATGAAATTCATTAATTTTCTCAACTGCATCAGAAAATTGGACGTATACATGGATTTAGGCTGCAGAATTTGTATCCTCATGCCTGGTGCATTGCTGATTTATAAAAGACAAACGTATTTTAACGAATTTAAAACTTAATACACAAGCACTAGTTGTAGATTACACTTAATTTAGTTAAAATTTACAATTCAATTGATATCATGTGGAATCATTAAATCCTGTATGTATCCTTATGTGAAACTATACCCTGAGGCTTTTCATAGGTCATAAGCTATCATAGAGGTCCTCGGAAATCGTCATGACATACAAATATGTTTCATAGGACTTGTTTGCTGCAAACTTTCACCCGGATGAGTATCATATCCATTTTTCGTTTTTTTTCCATTGAAAACAAATCTAAGTGATGTAGTCGCTTTGCTATCTCACTTTTACACTAAGAACTACACAAAACAGTTAAAAAAGCTGCAAAACAGCACTCATATTTTAATAAGTAATCTTTCTCACTGGCTCTCGCGCTCAATTTTGACATCGACATAAATTTTACGTAAAATGACAAAGATCTCAGTTTATGTCGCTGTCACGCCGCTCATGCTCGCACATGTGACTCGGCGTTGCGATGTCAAAGGCGTGTCACTAGCGCTCTCACATCTCAGATGCCTCATGCTCGGGCGTGCGAGAAACGGTCAAATATGGCGGCCAATTCGCCCTTGAACGGTGACATAGCCCTATCTCAGAGGCTCTCACACGCCTCATGCTACCCCGGCTGCTCCGGATTTCAACCTAACTAATAGAAAACATGTTACAACGAGTACTATAAAACGTAACTCATCCAATAGCATTGTGATGTGACACGAAATAATTCAAGTTCTTAATGTTGAGTTTTGGTTTTATAGCACCAACAACCTTTATTTTATAATATTTTCCCTACTAAGCTTATCAATGTGCCTGAGGATTTTCTAAATCTATAGCGCCGACTTCTTATTTGTTGGATTTATATATTAGCCGGAGTATATGTATGTATATCAAATACAAATTTTTGGTGTCGTATGAGTGTTCTAAGAATTTATTTCATGGGAAATACGAAATCAAGATTGAAGAATAGACCTTGTCAGACCAAACAAAGATAGAAAATTAAAAAAAAAAGATTTCAAATGTAGATAGTGAATTGGTAAAATAAATATATGGAATAAAATTAAAATATTGATGAATACGAATGAAGTTCGAGAGATTTCCCAAAATCGTAAAAAGTAGCGATGGATACCCACCCCAATAGTAACAAATGATTCTTTTATACTCATCAGCATGTAATATTCCACATACTTCTTGCACAACCAAATGGACCAACATCTCATCCTGCCCGTAAGAGTTTGACGCCCGGCATGTGAGCGCGCCCGTGTCTTGCCGGTACGTCTGCAGGATGCTCAAATGAAGTACCTCCTTTTTTAAAATAGGTTGATAATAAAATGACATACCTCTTGCACAGTCAAATATTTATTTATTTATTTTTTTACATAGAAATAATCTTTACAGACATGGCCCAATACGATTATTTCTCACATATTTTATTTTATAATTACATAAAACATTCCTAGTTTTTTTAATTTCTACTTTCCTTATTATCTACAAGTATAACTATGAACATCATAACATAAATAGCGTAGTGCTGTTTTTGTGAAGTCAGTCAGTGAACAGTGGAGAATATCGATCTCCTCATCGACTTGGTTCAATGCGGCTAATAGCCCGCGTTAATGAGTTTTCTCGCAAAAGATTTGTCCGGGACAACGGCACTACGAGAAGCCGAGCACGACGTCGTCGCAACGTAGTATTTGGAACCTCAACGCTCAATACAGTAAGTATAGTGGGATTGAAAATAATTCCTCTTAGAATTTTAAATAGGTAAACCATTAGAGTGAGATCTCTTCTAACCTCCAATTTGACATACCCCACCATACCCAAAATGAACAGAGTAGGGTACATCAACGGATAGTACGGATAAACACCAAACAATTTAAAATACAAAAATCTTATAAATTTATTTTGAATTTTCTCCACCATAAGACAGTATTTTGTTTCATGTGGAGCCCAGATGACTGCATTAAATTCTAACTTACTTCTCAGTAGAGAATTATAAATATATCAGCATCTCATCCTGCCCGTAAGAGTTTGACGCCCGACATGTGAGCACGCCCGTGTCTTGCCGGTACGTCTGCAGGATGCTCAAATTGAGTACATCCTTTTTTAAAATCGGTCGATAATAAAATGACATACCTCTTGCACAACCAAATGTATCAGCATCTCATCCTGCCCGTATGAGTTTGACGCCCGACAGGTGAGTGCGCCCGTGTCCTGGCGATACGTCTGCAGGATGCTCAGCTCCGACACGATGCCGTCGTCCAGGACTTGCTCGCGGATTGTGTATCTGTGTGTGTGGAAGTGTGTTTGTAAATGGTTACTGTTTTGTTGAGTTGTTTTAAAAGTTAAATATTTTTGGAAATTCAATGAAAATTAGAATAGTGGGGTCTTTGTTTGACATAAGTATATTGATAGATTTATCATATTTTTTGTCATTGTATTGACATGAAGTTCTTATGAATCTGTAAACATCTGAAGCATGTGTAAGTAAGTGTCACGTTTCGCGAGCGAGAGCATGGCTTAAGCAGTATAGATAAACAGGATCAGCTTTACCGCCATCCAGGAAGCTTTATATAAATTAGATGACTTGTCAAATTCCCTTTTATATTTACACACATAAATATTCTCTTGGCTATAAATCCATTGAAAGGGTAGCCAGAGCTAGGGAAATAGGAATACCTCAGCTACTTTTAAAGTTGCGTGGGGAAAAGATGGTGAAATAAAAGTTGTTGGTGATGAGTCTCCAGCCGCATTGCCCAAAAATCCCTTAAACGCCCCAATACCGTTAGTAGCCTCTTACGTACACCAACCGTTAGAAATGGTGTAGTGCTATGCTAAGCCAACACTACACAGCTAATATCTATCATGATATCTCTGTAAACAAACTTTCCTGAACCATTTTCTAATAACTAAATCAAAAATCCCAGATTACCTCTGATCAAGATGATGCGCAATAGTATGGTGATGAGGACTCCTCCAGCTGACCTCCAGCGGCGCGTCTCCGGTGGCGGCGCATTGCAGGTGCGCTGCTTCTCCAGCCGTCACCTGCACCGTCTTGCTTTTCATCGGGAAACGGGCAGGTGCTAGGGAAAATAGCATTGGTTAATGTATTTATTGACCTTGTATTGTTTTATATGTGGTAAAATATTGAAAAGAACACCATGCCCATAAATTAGAATTTGTGGCAAGGTGTGTCAATTATTTTGCAAGGACAAGAATAGTCGAAGCAACCGCTACTTCAACCTGGATCCTGGGGTATTTAATGAGAAAGATTGATTTTAGTGATATCTATTATCAAATCATTGAACATCTATCCCTTACGCCGTGGTTAACATGAGATTGTGCTTAGCAATCACACGCAACTGATTTTATACAATAAACTTAAAGACTCATTTTTAGTTACTAATTTACGATTAATAAACTTTGATAACCAAGCAATTATGCCACGAACTAGCGATTATAGAATGTTGCGTAGCAAAAGTAACTATTACCATGATGGAACGAAAAACTCCCATTCAGTTTAAGATTTCGAAAATTTACCGGTATCGAATTCAATTTTTGTTATTGTTGTAATCTATCTTAACATGAAAACTTTTGAGCTAAAAAATCAACCGCCGACAAAACTAAAAAGGGAAAATAACTTTGGTTTACATTTATAACTAACCATATATTAAATTAATTTAAGTATCTATGTAATTATGGGTTGGCGCCAAACAATTCAGTTTAAGTTCATTTTTATTATGTCGGAGATTTACGTTGATATGTTAAATTTTGTAATACGTTTTAATTTATTATTGTTATTTATTGGTCCTAATATTATTTAGGTCATCTACATTAACTGATTCCTATTCCCAGATGGATAGCCACCTCCATTTTTTGTCAGTAAGAAAGATATGCCAAACAGTCATTTGTCATATTTTCTTTATATTACCTTCTTCTAGGAAAAATCTTATTTTGTTATGATTGGGAAACATATGAAAATGTTTCTTGATTGAACTGTTTACTGATTACGTACGTGGATAAAAGACAAAGGATTTAATCAAATGAATATGACTATACAATTACTAAGTTAGTTTGGAGGTAGTTACTACAGACCCAAATTAGTAAATTTTATAAAAAAATCTCTTTCATTAATTTTTTTTCTAATGTTCCGGCCAAAAGTCGTAACTTGACATGGACATCTGCAAATAAACTTTAAGTGAAATCTGCACTTACTTAATAAGTTAAAGGTCCAATCTCAAAAGTTAAAGAGTAGCTAAGTTTAACGCAGAGTAAACTTACAGTATGGCGGTGACGGGAGCGGTTCAGGCCAAAATAAACCAGTTGGAAATACAATAAAAGCGGAACGGAACTGTTAACAAACTGTACGCGGACGTGATCGCTTGGCTTCGGTTTGGCTACGCGACTTGCTCAGAAAGAATTCTTTTACGGCTGTTTGCACAACTAACAAGTCGCCATTTGAATAACAGAAAAGGAAGTTAGCTACGATTTTTAGCAGTAAGTTGCGTTGAAAAGGCATTGTAAAAGTCTAAAATATTACTCAATTATCGTAATTTATTTTCATTTCCCCTGGTCAACCATTAAGTTGTAAACAAAGTAGTTAACGTTCGTATTTTAGAAAATACAAAAATTTGCATTACGGAATAATTTGAATGAAAACTAGCCGTTTATTAATTTAAGGTAAACCAAAACTAAAGCTAGGAGCTAGCTAAACTAAATAATAAACCTAATAGAATATTCCGACATCCCGGTGTAAATTTATATCGTAAACAATGTTATAAAATTCCACGTAGCGCACATGTATCGTCGAAAGAATTTGAGAATTAATACGAGAGCTCGCCCGCATTGTTCTAAAACAATAGATATTTCGCAAATTCACAATATTTGCGTCGTAACAAAAGCCAATATAGCTAAACGTAAACACGTCTCGCAACTTATTTTCTATTGGAAGCGACTGTCTCGTTTAAAGAGAAGACATATTGGAGCACGGCCATTGAGTTTTCTGCTCAAACGCTTACGAGACGGCGGCGACCACACTGCCAATTGAATGACACACGTTGTGCACCAGCCAGGAAATAGTTCCACCGGTGACGGCAATCGTTGAAATATCCTCCATTTTATTCAATGATAAAACTGAGCGAACCAGAACAAAGAGAAGCACCCTCTCACCAATTGACCTATATCTACCACCGAACATTGTTACTGATATTTCGCTCCGACGTCAGTTCATCAGGGACGAGGCGAAGTGTAGGTAAAATGTACTTCCTTTAATTTAATATTGAACGTATAATAGAGAGCTACGAGTTCAACAATTTGTACAATCGCACAGAGTTGAATTTACGACGAGAATTATATTGAATTGTGTAAAAGTTCTGTTGAATCCCGCTTTTAGATAAAAATATGAGAAAAATGTTCCGACTGGTTTTAGCAGTTTTATTATTGACGGAGAATTAAAGTGGATGCTATTATTGGCGTTCACCTTTTGAAAAGCTTTCGTATTACGTTGAAGCCAATTTGCAAAAAAGTTGGAAATGGTGAGCATATTAATTCGATGCGGCAATAAAAAGTTATGCGGATTATTTTATAGTTTATGGATTTAGCTGATGTTCATAATAAATTTTGACTACGTACTGATTAGAAGATACAATGTGGCGGTGTTTAGAAGTATGTTGTTAAAATTTAATTGTACTTCTTTGATAACAACAACACTATATTACACTTTTGATGTGCCGGAGTAGGTAATAAGTAAAAATAGCACGTAGCAACTGAAACTAAAATTTTAAGATTTTTTTTAAGCTGATAAATATTTCTTTATTTAAAAATATAACTTCGAACATATTTGTATAAAGATAGAAGTAGTAGTAGTAATTTGTTTTTCCTAAAGTCGTATGTGTCGTTAATTTATCATGGTTGTTAACGGTTACGGTTAATTATAAATAATGTCGATAGGCTTGCCCCCTGTCACGTGAGTACACTGTGCAAGCAAAACGTGGGTACACAGAACACTAGGTGACAATATCACGTAATGTTCAGAAATAAAAGTACATCTGCATATGAACGTAAGCAGTATTGTTTTTAACATAACGTTAAAGCTGTGTAGTGTCGGCATAGAATAGCGCTACCCCATGTCTTCCGGGTGTACGTAAGAGGCGACTAACGGTATTGGGGCTTTTAAGGGATTTTTGGGGATGCGGTTGGAGACCCATCACCAACAACCTTTATTTTACCATCTTTTCCCCACGCAACTTCCAAAAGTGGCTGAGGAATTTTTGATTCCTTAGCTCTGGCTACCCCTTTTAGGGATTCATAGCCGTGAGTATATGTATGTATGTTAAATTTTGCCACGTAACAAGAGAATTTACTCTTTTCCCGGGTTTGGTACTCAAGTGTAAGAAGACAATTGGTTAAAAAGTTTTTTGAAATTGTTTTTTCTTTATTATTATTTTCCTCACGTTTTCTTAATTATTTTTTTAAAGTTTTATGTGTTTATGTCATTTGTTAATGTTTCTGTTTCTTCTTCATTATATTTTTTCCTTAGTGGTTAAATCTGTACAGCGAATAAATGTCTTTCTTTCTTTGTTTAAAAGTATTATATGAACAAAGGGAACCCTTTTGGAGAAGAGATAATTTCATGAATATATATTTTTATATCAATGGATGTGGAAATAAAACAGCTGATTTATTTTCAAGATTTCCTGTGCCATTAGTTTACAGTCTGAACTCTTAGAAAGTCTATTGAAATCGTCAATTTGTCCCATTACACCCTTAGTCCACTACGTATAACTCAGTGGCGTGGTTTCCTCACGATGTTTTTTTTACTATTTACAACCATGATAATGATAAAACTACCCTTCCATGTCACCTCCCACTATAATTTTAATACACTATTGGGGAAAAGAATGGGTGCTTTGATACCATGTTACCAAATACGACGTTATTTTAGGAGTGATCCTCGGCCACTTCAGTCTATTGTCCAAGCCAAGCTATATCACGAATCATACCTTATGCTACTTACCTTACATCTCATCTTATCAAGTAAAAGAAAACACACAGTACCGTAAAAGTGAAAAAAAAAAACACACGGAGCGAATTGGTCTTGACCCATCGTTAAGGCATAAATAAATATTTTCTATCTTCAAGCATACTGAACCTATCAATCTATCAAGCCATTCCTTATGAGTTTTGTAAAATTACCCTGACGACTCCGAATCATAAGACGTTACACAAATATGACTTCCAATAAAATATAGTACTTAACAGAAAGCAATAAACCATTAGGCATTGTGAAGAGAAATATTCAAACAAAAGAAGATGGTCTTTGTCAAATCGACGCCTGGAAAAGTTGAGGAATGTGAGGATAGGAGCTGTGAGACGCCGGGAGGCCGGTCCGGGTGCCCGCATTCCAAGATCAAATGAAAATTCCGTTCACTCATTATTGCTTTGTGTTTGTATCCATCAACTATCTTAATATGTCTCCTTTATTTAATATTCCGGTTGAATTGTGACAGGATATCATTTCTTAGATACTTGTAGAAGTGGAAAAACCTTCAGATATCTAACAAAACTTTTGCACAAGGAGTGCTAATATTTTAGCTTATCTGTTGGATTAGCTAAGTTCATATTGGGAAGAGATCTGTTTATATGGGCTTGTAAGTACGCAGGATATGATGTGTTATTAAAAGGAATGAGGTTTATCAGAACCATGGGAAGTAGTGAGCGTTAGTTTCTGTCTAGCCCAGTTGGAAAATGGTAGCAATATATACGTACTTTTATAGAGCTATCGCAATAAAAAGTTTACTTTTCACATCGTTCAATTCAGGTTTAATACCTTGTACCCACAGTCATAGCACCCAGAGGAAAGGTACAGTTTTAAACCTACACGGTACGAATTTTCGTACATGCTTCAAATTATCACTTGCTCTTTCGCAATGTATAGTTGCATGCCCTCAAAAGAAGTTAATAGCATCATTAATTAATTTCACTGCAATGTAGATCTTACAACAGATTTATTTTCAAACTAAGAGCAAATTACTTTATAGAGCACAAGCACAAAGACGAAGCGATGAAACTAGTTTAATGAACACACTAATTCAACTTTGTCAAGTCAGATAGTTAAGGTCTTTGTGACTTACCATTCACTTTGAGGAAGATAAGTTTGCTAAGTCCGGCGCCGATGTCATTCCTGGCTTCGCAAAGATAGTGACCCTCGCTGTCTTTGGCGACTCTCTCGAAAACTAGTGAACCGTTTTCTAGGACACGTGATTTTCCATCGAACATGAAGTCCTTGTATTCACCTGGCGTGTTACCTGTTGGAATAGGAGGATTGAGATATGGTTGCGAATTTATTTAAGGATATTCTAATAGTTCAAGAAAAATAAAGGCTCAATCAGTATAAGAGTTGGTTGCCACAAGTTAGGTAGAGGTTTTTAATGCTTCCACATTTGGGTCAAATCTATTTTGTAATTAACTATTCATGGTTCCACTACCGATATTTATTTCTAATAATAACTCTTCATATTTTTCCCCTAATATATTTTATAATATTTTTTATAAATGTCATTGGAACTCATTACTTTAATTTTTTTTATATACTGTTTTTGATTAGTTTGTTAAAAACACTTTTCTGCTGTTTGCTTTGTTCGGCTCTGAATTTGAATCGAATATCTAATGCACACGTAAAAAAACATGTTTGCACCAGTATATAATGCAGCGATTAAGACTAGCGATTACGAGTTTAAAGAGTGTATGAAAAAAAATAAGTATATAATAAATCAGTTGCACGATTGGCGATATTAGGAATTCTGAGGTTTATAAGTTTTATGAAGAACGGTCTTTATATTACAAAATGGTATGTGAAACATTTCCAGACTTCCGGAAAACACTTAAAAAGTTATGTGAAAGATAGCGCACCCATTTTAATTGCATCTACAGCTATTTTGTCTTACGATATTAAGAATACCCATTTTCTACCGAAGTTCAGGAAGTGATGTTATTAAAAATATGAAGTGCCCCCCGCTAAAACGAAGCTAAGAACCATTTAGTTACATCTGCTTTCAATAAAAGATGAAAATGATAAAAGGTCTTTTCGTTTTGGAGGTACAAAGATACACGGTTTTTAGATAGTTTTTAAATGGATATTTTATCTTTACTTACCCTACCAGAAAATTAAGTTTTAATCAGTTAGTATAACTTTAGTATAATTAATTTAACGATCTCATCTTCCAAAGGTTGTCTGGAAGAGATCGCTTTTAGCGATAAGACCGCCAATTGTACCTCACTGTAAACGGTTTGATCATATTATTATTTTTGTAAATTTGTGTTTGATGTGCAATAAAGAGTTATTCTATTCTATTCTACTCTATAACTTAAATGAATTTAAACAGAACGCGACGAAACTCTGTTCTTAAAAACTTTAGTCTCACCAAGGTTAAAAGTTCTCTACATCAACAGATAATTAGACTATAACAGTTAGATAGTAGTTGCAACTTTATAAAAGCCACAGGAAGTCAATCAACAGGACCGGTCGCTGTAGAGGTCTTTGGGGGAGGTCTATGATCGGCTCTGGACTATAAATAGGTTAAGATGACTTTGACAGGGTCCATTTCACGAAGAACTGCCAGCCGCTGAGGCCCGAAAGTTCTGGAGTAGCAGCTATGTATCGGGCTATGCAGTCTTTGTGTGCCCCCAGAAGGTCGATCTACGACTTGGTGAATGAAAGTAGGAAGCCGGTGGATGAGAGCAACACAGGAGCGGTCATTGATGAAATCTTTAGAATCTCTGTTGCCTGTTTCCATTAGTTGCTGATGAAGAAAACAGTTATAAACTTAAACTTACCAACGGCTTTTTTCCACGTGATGGTTGGTTTGGGATACCCGTCTGCTTGGCACTGCAGATTCACGTCTTGGCCGGCTGCTACGGCTACGTCATTGGGCTCTAGACGCCATCGCGGAGGTACTAAAATAGTGAAAGTGGTTTAATATAAAGAGTAAGATAGTATAGTATGTATAGTGTCGGTTTAGAATTATTATTTTCGTGGGTGTCGTATGTGGCGACTAGGAGGATTGGGGTATTTTTAGATGCGTCTCGAAACTTATCTTTAACAATCCTTTTGGCTGCCAATTTTCCCTCTTACCGCTGAAAAGTTGCTGAGTGATTGTTAATTTAATGTGAATGGAATTTTATAGAGTATATTATATATCTTAATAGTATTTTCTTTCAATATAAAATATTGGAAGAAAAAACTATTAAGAGTGATTTTATTTAACTGTAACATCTTACTTACATCCTTAACTGTATTACTCCCACGCTACTAAAAACTTCCATAACAAGCATGCGAGCTCGCTTAATCAATTTACGCTAGTAATACCAAACTCTGTATAATGACTTACCATTGACGGTCAAAGGCACAGTGAATCGCTCAGCCCCGGCAACGTTTGAAGCTATGCAAGTATAATTTCCGCTGTGCAAGGACGTTATATGCTCGATAACCAGCGAAGTACTATACTCGTCCATTCTACGAGTAATAATTCCGCTGGGAGCGTAGGGCGACGAAATCACAGGTTGTCCATTTTTTTCCCACCGAAACGATATTGGGAGATCGCCTTCTAGTATTTGACACGATATTGCAGCCCGCATTCCTTCGCGTAGTAAATTTGTCATCGGCTGAATGGGCAGAATTTTCGGTTGAACTGAAATGAAATTTAAAGTTAGAACATTTTCTTTTGTTTAAGATGTGGTTAGAATTTTTTGGTTGAACTAGAATGAAATTTTAATTTAGAATTTATATTCTTTTTTAGAAGATGTGGTTTGTTTTAAAGTTATATGTTCAGGGCCTTGGTGACATTCAGTGTACATAATTATTACAAGTTATTCTGATATCATACTTAAGGAAATATTGTGCAAAAAATCTTGTGAGGAAATTACATTTTTTATTATAATGTATTCGTAAAAAAGAAAATATAAAAACACCGTCTTCTGACTTATTACAGGGACAATTACATTTTCAGAGGTAATCCGTCGTTAAGTATCTCTTAAGACAGATAATAATCGTTGGTAGTGAAAAATTGTCAAAACCAAAATACTTTTGAACTTTATTCTCCACAATTTTAGACTTGAATAACAACGAAGAAAGTTCAAAATATGTTAATAGCACCAATTCATAAAAGTATGGATGAATGCTTTTGTATGCGGTTCTTAATTCACGTTTGTTGTTTTTCCATTGCCATATTATCCGTAGAACGACCGCCAAGTTTTATCGTTTCGTAGATGCCTCGGGAGTGGTAAATGTGCTAACTTTAATGAATTACGGATGAGTACACCGCCCCTTTTAAATTCGTGATTTTATGGAGCTTTTAAAGCTGCAACAGAAAATGAGAAAGTTTTATGCCTACTCGTTAAATGCTACCACGTGTACGCGCGTCGTGTATTAAATATTCGCGTTTCATGTTTTAAATCTTAAGTGTGTTTGAAATTGTTTGTTGAAATATTTTTTTAACAAGAGAATACATTTCTTCTCTGGATTTTATCTAAACCATCGATGAAACATAAGAATTATTCGTTATCAAATTTTAAAAAGCGATAGTTGATAAATAAAGGAAAGAAAAATTTCGACACAGGCGGGAATCGAACCCGCGACCTAAGGTATACGCCCCCTTATAAAAACAAATCGGAGGTAGTGAACGCAAACACTACATGTTTAAAAAGTGTAAAAAGAAACAAAGGATAGAAGAATTTTGCACTGGCAGCCATGGACGCTGTAGCTCAATTGGCAGAGCAACAGGGACGTATACCCGAGGTCGCAGGTTCGATTCCCGCCTGTGTCGAAATTTTTCTTTCCTTTATTTATTCTTTATTTATTAGTAATAGTCCCCACATGACGTTTTCATGAACAAAAAAGTTCAAAAAGCGATAGTTGAATATTAATAATTTTCTCCAGAAAGAGATGTGTTAGTTGTTGATAATGATAGGTAACTTGTATCATAAACGTAGGTTTTTTTACGATAAGTCAATACTGAACCTCACCTACCGTCTTGCTGCAAGTCGCCGTCAGTTCGCCGCCTGGCAGGTGTATGCGCCGCTGTTTGTACCTTTTGTACCATTTCTTGTAATACCAAGTTTAGAATAATAAACTATTGTTCTACAGTACCCAATCAAGAATAATACGACCATACTTCCGCCATACGAAATATCTGAACCTCCACCTCCCGTCTGGGCGCCTGTCTGTGCCTGTTCGCGGCCTGGCAGGTTTTTCCCATTTATCAACCATTTCATATATCCAGTTCAATACCCTGATCATAATAAAAGTAAATTTTTCACCATACCCAATATCTGAACCTCCACCTCCCATCTCGCCGCATGTTGCAGCCTGGCAGGTGTAGGTTGCGCTGTCCGTACTTTTCGTACGGTATCTTTTAATACCTAGTTTAGAATAAAAATCTATTGTTCTTGGGTATGGTAACCCAATCTAAAATAATACAACTAAATTATACATTATATAAACCCAATATCTGAACCTCCACCTCCCGTTTCGCCGCATGCCGCTGCCTGCTCGCCGCCTGGCAGGTGTAGCTCTCCGTACTTTTTTTCCCATTTATCAACCATTTCATACATCTAGTTCCATACCCAGTTCATAATAAAAGTCAATTTATCTCCATACCTAGTATCTGAACCTCCACCTCCCGCCTCGCCGCATGTCGCTGCCTGTTCGCCGCCTGGCAGGTGTAGGTGCCGCCATCTTCTCCGCGCTGTGTTTGCTCCACAACCAGCGTGCCATTGGGAAACACCTTTTGTCTTCGGTTGAGAGGGAGCGTTTGGCCGTCTGGTGGAAATATTGAATTATGAATAGCTTATACAATAGTGCCAAGTCCACCTAATAAAGGACATACATGCATATACTCACGGCTATATATAAAGGGTTAGCTAGAGTCTCGGAAATAACAATTCCGTGGGAAATGGAAGAGTATTTTGGGATGATAGTAAAAATAAACATAACATAACATAAACGTTCACGCCGATTATCCCCGAAGGTGTTGGCAGAGGTACTAATACTTCTGAACATCACGAGACTTTGTCACCTGGTGTTCAGAGTACTCACGTTTTGCATGGACAGTGTACTCACGTGATAGGGGGCAAGCATATCGCCTATATATAGGTATATTTTGTACAAATACACTGTCACATGACTAAGTACAACTCAGCCATGTGAGTTTCCTTACGACGTTTTCCCTCACCGTTAACAACCATGATAAATTAACCACACATATGTCTTTAGAAAAAACAAATTTGTGTAGACCCGACCCGACCCGGGATTTGAACACTTGTTTTGAACCGGGGTGTTCTACCCATTGAGTTATCACGGCTGCTAAAAAAAATGTCAAACAATAAGATTGTTTAGGCAAAAACACATACAAACACATATAATTACAAGAACTATTTTCCTAAATGCCGTTTTTGATATTGAATAAAGAGTTTTCTATTTCAGTGTATAATCATAGCTAGAAAGAACTTCACAAACTAAAATGCTCGTTAAAATTATGTTGGCGGATATTGAAACCGTAATAGGTCAGTCGTTTCTGTGATATAGACATTTGTAAAAAGTTTACCAATATTTACCGGAAAAGTTGTTGTATTGTATTGTTTTAGTTATTTTGAAATGTAACTGACCGGTAAAAAATGTTACACTCAGAATTTCTATCGCTATTATATTTCTACAGGTTGACATGCTAACTTAACTCTGAATAATACGATTAAGAATTCCATGAAATTATTGCAATGCAATGTTTCTGGCGTTATTCGTATGTATGATACTTATATTGTTGGTCATTATGTAGTAAGTTATCATTATCAGTAGTTTATTTAAATTGCAAACATACATACATACAAACATATACTCACGGACAGTATTTCTCTAGAAGGCGTAGCCAGAGCTCAGGAATTATAAATTCCTCAGCCACTTTTGGAAGTTGAGTGGGGTAAAGATGGTAAAAATAAAGGTTTATGGTAATGAGTCTCCAACCGCAGTCGCCTCTTACGACACCTGTGGGTAGAAAGGGGTAGCGACATTCTAAGCCGGCACTACACGGCAAAAATAAATTATAATATATATATATATATATTAAAAAGACTTATTAATACAATTGAAAGAAAGAAAGCTGCTGCATGTTATTTTAATTTTTTAAATTGCTGGCCTATAAGTATGAGGTTTGTTACATAAGTTTTTGAATGCATTGTTTTAATTAAACATAATTTCTATTACATTTTTGTACCTATAATCTTGAAATTTGCTAAAGGGCACCATTTAAGATATTACTTATTGTCCTAAAAAACCCTTAAGGGGGTAAAATTAGAGTTAAAAGTTTATATTGCATATTTTTTAATCCAAGAGTAAGCAGAAAGAAATGGTATGTATGCTTTCGATTGCAATTAAAAATAAACTATGTAGGTTGTGGAGACCAATTATATGCTAAATGGATAAAATATTTTCTATGGATTTGTAAAAGATTCAGAGGTAGGGTACGCAAACACTACTTAAACTTACTTACTTACTTACTTATACTCACGCCCATTGTTCCCATTGGGGTAGGCAGAGACTATCGATCGCCACTTTGTACGATCCAGGCGAATCACTTTTGCTTCTGTTACATTCATCATTCTTATCATACTTACTCTTTTATTCTTTATACTTCGGACGCCGGCCTTTTTGAGCACACACTCTATTTGGTCCAGGTGTGTCCTCCGTGGTCGTCCTCTACTCACATTACCTTCCACGTTGGCTCTATAGATCTCTTTTACCAATTTACTGTCATCCATCCTCTCTATGTGCCCAAAGCACCTTAACATTCGTTTCTCTATCTTGCACACTACGTCATCTTTCACACCTAAACGTTCACGAATTACACTATTTCTCACTCTGTCGCACAACCTTACATTACATATACTTCTGAGGGATCTAATTTCCACTGCATTCACTCTACTTTCATGCCGCTTTTGCCATGCCCAACATTCACTACCATACATCAACGTAGGAACCAGTACAGCATTGTGAACTGCCATTCGCGCCTTTTCAGACAGGAACTGGCTCGACATTAGACTGTTTATAGCTCCATTTACCGCATTTCCCTTTTTTACTCTCCTTTCAATATCTTCCTCGCATTTTCTGTCCCTTGTAAACAAACTTCCCAGATATACAAACTCTTTCACTTGTTCCACTTTCCTGCCACCTATTGTAATCTGACATTCTGTCATACTTTCTTCTCTTTGGACTACTTAAAAGTGTAAAAGAAAACAAAGGATAGTATAATGGTTATCTGATCGTATTACGTAGTAATCTCTATATAGTTGGTGCTGATCGTCTGAGAAATGACGTGATTCGTGAAAGGTGCGGCGTGAAAGATGTTATTGTAAAAAAGATAGAAAAAGGAATGTTGAGATGGTTTGGGCACATAGAGAGGTTGGATGGCAGTAAATTGGTGAAAGAGATATATAAAGCCAATGTGGAAGGTAATGTGAGAAGAGGACGACCACAGAGGACACAACCTGAACCAAATAGAGTGTGTGCTCAAAAAGGCCGGCGCCCGAAGTATGAAGAATAAAAGAGCATGTAGGTATGAAAAGATTTAAACAAAGCTAGAGAGGTTTGCCAGGATTGTACAAAGTGGCGATCAATAATCTCTGCCTACCCCAATGGGTAATGACGGCATGAATATATGTATGTATGTATATATTTTTTATTTGTACTTAAATCAATGAACATTTTATTAATAATATATTGGTCATAAAAACAAAGTTGCGCGCATCAACTAGTATAGTATAAGTGACTACGCTCCTCCCAACGAATTCAGAAGAGAATTCTGTTGCAAAACGAGGTTGAATGTATTTTTTATTCATCCAACGAGCTGGACAAAAGAGAAGATCATTAAAAATTCGTCGGATTCTCTGACAAAGTTATGTAGATTATGAGCTAAATACAATTTTAAAATTAATATACTCAAAGAAGGTTAATATAAATTATGTCACAGTGTTATGTTTTTATCACAAACTCAAATTTTCACGCCGGACTTCCCCGAAGAGGTTGGCAAAGAATCTAATATTTCTGAACATCACGTGACATTATAGGGGGCAGACCTATCGCCGTTTTGTACGAATACACTGTTACATGACTAAATACAACTTGGCCATGTTGGTTTCCCTACGATGTTTTCTCTAGCCGGTTGCAAACATGATAAATTAACCACACATTTCTTTAGAAAAGACATACTGATGTAGGCCCAACTCGGGATTTAAACCCTCATCGTCTATACGATACCCACTGAGCCATCGCGGTTGTATGGTTTTCTATAAGTTTGAAATCACCTTTTATAACAACCTCTATAGCTCAGGGGGAACATAACACAACTTAACATGTCGCGGGTTCGAACCCCGCCAGTGTCGAAATTTTTCTTTCCTTTAATAACATCTTTTATTTATGATGTCGGAGATGTGAGTTCAAATGAATAGCGTTTTTTTACAACGTCTTCCTTCACCGTAAACACAAAATATTAGTTGGTGCGTAGGCCCTTTGCTGTTCTAACAAAAGATCCTGACAAATCTTTTTAATTAAAACAACTATTGATTTTCGGATATTTTAATCGAGTGTTATTGCATTATTTTTAAAGCCCGACGTTTTGAAAACTTTTCAGTTATCATGGTCACGGGAAGACTGAGGTGTTATTTGTCATTATACAGTACTATAAAATTATTAATACTAACTACCTTCATTCATTCAAATCTTTTTTGTTTCTCTCTCATCAATTATTATTCTCAGTCACACTCTTTCATAGATTACATCTATACTTATAATAAATCCGTAGAGAGGTCAATTCTGTACATGAAATATATTTTCAAAATAACAATCAGGGGGTGATTAGGGATCGATACTGATGCCAAAAATGCAATCAGTAAAATTTTTGTCTGTCTGTCTGTCGGTTTGTATGTTCCTTATGGAAACAAAAACTACTCAACGGATTTTAACGAAACTTGGCACAATTATTCTTCATACTCTTAGGCAGGTTATAGTATACTGTTTAGCAGAGCAGTGAAGGGGAATTTCGGGAAATTTTGGGAAAACGGGAGAAGTTACTCCTTTTTTTAAGCTTTCGTCGCGTGTGCAGCCTTAATGGTAAAACTTACATAGAAATCATGTGTGCCGGAAATATTCTTCATAAAATAACCTAAAAAAAAACCGCATCAGTATGTGTCTATCTTTTATGGTTGACTCACAATAACACGTGTAATTCCTGACAGCTTAGCAGTTCAGAACATTCTGATTATATTTGTTTACTCTTACGTTTGTAAAACTCTCACTCATCCCTAATTTAAAAAAAGGTATCATTATTACCTATTCAATACAAAAATAATCATAGAAATCGGTAGAGAAACACCGAAATTATACATAAAATAAGCCATCGCGCCCGTGACCAAAACCAAATGTTTACTAATTTACATATAACATACTAGATGGCGCCAGTAGTTGCATCCTACATCATGTAATGATTTCTTTTTAGATTGTTATGAATACTTCATAGCGTTTTATTCCAAAATTTGCTATTAAACGGAAATACTGCACCGTTCATAAAAGCGCATTCAAAATCACCAAACTACACTGTTCAGGGAGTGCTATAAATTTAATAAATTGAAAACATTGCGCTAAATTTCACAATGCTTGAGCAGTGACAGAAGAAAGAAACCTCAGATATTTAAAAAACAACGCTACCCGTGCGAAGCTGGGCCGATCCACTAGTTATAAATAAAATTCTGATAAACGTAATGTAACAGCTCTAGCTGTGTAATGACGGCTTAGAAAAGTAAAAATGTATCAAAGAACATTCATTCCTTTAATCACATATACAAGAAATAAAACTTCTAGGTACATCATTGATGAATCACTTAAACGTAAAATTTTATTCTATTGGATTCGCGTTCAACCACCAGGTCAATTAGCCGAATAATCTCGCAAAAGGTAGTACAAAACTCCCTATTGTCTAAAAAGGCTTTTTGTAAAAGGCTAACGAAAGAATGACCCTGTTTTCGAGGCAGAGACTTTAATTTGATCTTCCGTTCTAATTTTGTTAAACGGGATCGAGGAATATTCTACTGACTAAGAATTTCGCCTTCAGCTTTACTTCATTAGGCTTTCGAGCCTTTTGTGGATTCGTTTGATTACGGAGCCACTACGAAATTTGATTAACGTTCTAATAATTTTGAAATGAATTTGTTGGTTTCATAATTTCACAAACGGCGTTCACTTAGTGATTAACAAAAATTTCAAGGCAATACAATCATAGTTTTTTCATTTTCTACAAGCGTAATTTCAAATAATATTACAGTTCACTGTTGTATTTTCCTATTATATTAAGATAAGATTAAGATAGTATAAGATAAAGATAAAAATATTTATTTCAAAATAAAAATAATTGTTGTCTATTTTTTGAACGTCACAAACTTACGTATAAGTTAAACCTTACTCTACTGACTCTACTTCTGAAGAGTCATAATCATAACTGTAGGTTCCTATCAATAAGTAATATATATATAAAAATCTAAATATGTGTTTTTTGTTACCATTTCTTCTTTGAAGTAGATTATAATAGACTACTAGTCGTCCCACACGTTTAATATTATTGTGGAAATATCTGATATCCGCAACCCACGCTACTAAATGCTTTCATGCATTAGATAGGAACCATTTGCAATGGGCAATTTTTGCCGTGTAGTGCCAGCTTAGCCAGTTGTTACATACTACCCTTTTCTACCCACGGGTGCCTTAAAATATTTTTAAGTGGTTTTTGGGCGATGCGGTTGGAGACCCATCACCAACGATACTTTATTTCTACCATCTTGTTCCCTATCAACTTCTAAATTGGCCGAGGAGTTTCTAGCTCTAAAGCTCTTGCTACCTATACTTATTTATTTCTTAAGTATGTTAAACAGATAAAAATCTTAGACAAACATAAAACAGGCAACACAAGATATGGAACTAGATTGTCATCAAATTTTTTTACATCATTATTGTTTATCAGGTATACTAAATTAAAATTACTTATTGTGTAATTTAAATTTTCAGAACAAAATAAAAGTTAAGTTTTGCATGAAAATTCTCGCCCACATCTATCACAGAATTCACAGATAGTTTAGAACAACCTGCTGTGCGAAATCAAACAGAGCGTGACTGGGGTACGGCCCAAAAAAGAGCCCTAAGGAATGCCTGAATCTTTGATCATTGTAAACCATTTTGCACCTCAGCAGGATATAATATATCATTTCAACCTAGTATGCAAAACCGCTGCTTTACTTATTATTATTCTTAAAATAGGAACAAAAATAATTATATGACCTATTTGTTTAAAATTTAGTGGGGTTATGGTTATAAACAATTTAAATTCACCTTACATACATATATTATATATATTCTCAGGTCAGACTCTCGTTGTTTTAAAACTATCTTTCAAATACGTCTATTAAAGGATATTGGACAGCACAATGTTAGAAAATGTAATGTATTTCTTTGATAAAATAATATCACAGAATTGATTTACTCATAGAATCACAAATACAACGACTAATATATATATATATATACACATAGTTACTTTTGGACTTACACATACTTTTGGAGATATAAGAAGTAATTTCAGCTACTTTTTGTTTTTAAATATATATACAAAAAATAACGGGTCGGATAATATGACAATTTGATGATCTCCGTCAAGTGAATTTCAATAAATTTTTGAGTTTGTCGGGTCAGCAGATAGTACTTTATAAAAAAAAAGATTAAAAAAACAAATTCCAAACTGGACATAATACTAATACATACATACATATACTCACGGCTATAAATCCCTTAACGGGGTAGCCAGAGCTTTGGAATGAGAAACTCCTAAGCCACTTTTGGAAGTAGAGTGGGGAAAAGATGGTAATAATAAATAATTGTTGGTGACGGGTCTCCAACCACATCGCCCAAAAATTACTTCAAAAGCCCCTATACCCTTAGTCGCCTTTTACGATTACCCACGGGTAGAAATGGGGTAGCGCTATTCTAAGCCGACACTACACGGCTAATAATTATTACTTAATTTAGAAAACCATTTACGTGTTCACGACATTAATATGAGACAAGTGTTTCTATACGAAGCTTAGCGAGCATCTTAGAAAACTCGGTTGGAAAACTTATTTGAAGACAAAATTTAATTCTGATTTCTGCACGAAAGCTTCCGAGACTCCGTAGTGTATCCTTGTAGATACTTGCTAGATTAGATGCTATAAATGTAGCGCAAACAATGTCTTAACCATGTCCCTGGGTGGAATGTATTATGCTGAAATAACATGTACAAACATTGCACGATTAAAACAACACCTGCAGAAGCATAATGAGAGTTTATTTAGTTATATGAGGCGATTTACTAAACAAACACAAAAATATATATTTGATTCTTTCTCAAACGCTGTTTTCCAAAATTCATAAGACGTTTGATTGGTATAAATACTTAACCGCGTATTTTTGTTTAATTTGTTTGGTTCTTAGACATCGCCAAACAAGCAAACTCTACCACCGTTTTAAATAATTATTGTGAAGAGAAGAAAAAACAAAAAATCGTACTTCTTAACAATTTCAAAAAAGAAAAATCATATTTGCATTAAAATACAGATTTGGTGCGGTATCAATAAAACTAAAATGACAAAATTAATTGGATTGCCCATTTGCAAGAAACGAAACCCATTAATTGAGAGTACTCGTAACAACCTCACCATACAATTATTTCAGGGAATAACACGGGGCGGCCAATATCTATAGGAACAAACTACTTTGTTTTCCATCATGTTTACTTCTATACTATCTCTATAACTAGCTCGACTAAATTCTTCCAAAATCCATTTGGGATTCTCAGAACCATAATGTTCTCTTGTAATCGCATATAACTTTTTACTGCGTAGGAAGCGAAAACTTTTCAGACGGTGGTCATTAGAATAACAAACTAGACGCGCCCCGAGCAACAATAGTTGGACGAAGCGTTCACACTCGAGCATACCGGCTTACTTGGCTCGAAAGTGAGTTAATGTGTTTACCAACTTATAACAAGATATTTTGCGCTGTACCTGCTGTTTTCGAAGGTGCGGAAACAAGGCGAAACTTTGTCTGCGTTTTGATTTTCATAACGTTTCGGAGAACGAAATTAATGCATATATTTGGAACTTATTGCCATGTAGAGCTGGCTTAGAATGGCACTACCCCTTTCTACCCATAACATAACATATACTCACGCCATTAGTTCCCATTGGGGTAGGCAGAGACTATTGATCGCCACTTACGCCACGTACGATCCTGACAAACCTCTCTAGCTTCGTTTACATCCATCAATCTTATCATACATGCTCTTTTATTCTTCATACTTCGGACGCCAGCCTTTTTGAGCACACTCTCAATTTGTCGTATAAGGGTATGGGACTTTTTAAGTGGATTTTGTGATGATATTTTATTTCTAGTATAGTATAGTATGCATGTATGTGTATTTGGAACTATGATTAACTTGATGTGGTTTCGGGTTAAAAGTATTGACAGTATTTGTTCAAGTTGAGTCGGATATAATAATTTGATGAAATTAATGGAATTATTTCTGCTACACTGCTTTAAAAATAACTGTATCTTATTATCAAATATTTTATTATGATTAAAAACAAATCATACTTACTTTAACAAATTTCTAAGTTTTCTAATACAAGTATAGATCCTTCGAGTTGGGACTTCTTTAAAAAGATCAATAGTTTAAAACTTTTGAATTCTTATCTTGTATCAGGTTTATTTATTCACTCATGGATCGGAAACTCGGAGACGTGTCTTCCTACCTGTTGCTTGATCACCGTCATCGGTGTACCTTTGCAAGCTTACCTCAATTGTAAGAGTTGTTTTTTTTATTAGCACAGATACATAAAAAAATACAGACATTTTATACACAGATCAATTTAGCCCAAACTAAGTAAGACTTGTATTATGGGATAGTAACTCAACGATATATTCAATAATATATAATACACATTTAAATGAAATCCAAGACTAAGAAACAAACATTTATGCTCATCACATAAATATTGCTCTTAGCAAGGATCGAACACGCAAACTCCGGACCGAGAAACTAGTCACCTATCCACTCGACCACGGACATTGTCTGATGTTTAATTTTGTTAAAGAGTCTTAAGAAGCCTTTTTTTGCAAGTTTACTTCGAAAACAACCATTTGTATTACAAGATTCAGTAATTAAATTTTCGAACAATACATGTCTTTAATTATTCAGCGATCTTAGCTAAAATACTGCTTTTCATATCACGAAATACGTTTTGTAGTATCCAGACTAATATTAATATTGAACAATATTATTACAATCCTTAAGAATCAGAAAACTAAAGTTAAATATTGCATAATTCTGTGCCTTAATTCTATGATCTAAAGAAATTGATTTAATCTCTACCCAAAGAGATTCCCGTTGAAATCTGTGTTAGGAGAATTCAAGATGAATAAAACATTTGTTTGGTACCGCTTGTCACTCAACTGGGCGAATATGAAAGAGGAAAATATTCTTTATTTCATTCAAGACGCGGGTTCTTAGGCTATACGATACCGGCAGATTTCGTTTCGCCGTCGCACGAATATTTCAAGCTTTTGTATGTTTTCTGTTTGATTGAATAATACTTTGCAGACGTTTTGGGATAAATAAGACGCTGAAATTCAATGAAACCATTCTGAAAAATGTTTATGAATTTTTAAAATATTTTTTTTTGATGAAAAAGATTTCTTTTCGAGATTATTAATTGTTTACAAATAATATGGTTATATTACAATGCAAAAATATAATATTAAATAAATGTTAGCTTAAGTGATCGAATGAAAAAGTGCAATTTATGAAAGGTTTGGTCTGACAGACGATCTTGTAAAAAAGATAGAAAAAGGAATGTAAAAATGGTTGAGCATAATAATATAGAGAAGATGGGCAAAATAAAATTGTTATAAGACATTTCTTGAGCTACTTTGCATACATAGGTTCAATAATTAGTATCAGAGGATAACGACGCCGGGGACCAAGTTCCCGAAATCTCAAGATTAAAAAGGCATGTATGAAATGATTGAATAATATAAACGAAAAGCTGGAGAGGTTTGCCAGGATCGTGCAAAGTAGTCGACAGTCTGTCTATCCAATTGGTAACAAATGACGCGAGTCTATATACTTAAGTTTGTATGAACAACTTTTACTTATGTTCCATTCGAAACATAACATATTGATTCTAATAACGTAAACTTAGATAAAATAACACTTTATCTAAACTCAAGAGATGACATTATGTATATGTTCTCCAATTTTTAAAAGCGCGAGCTTTAAAACGATCTCAACTTGTTAACTACTACAATTTTAAGCGTATCAAAGTACAAAGTTTTGATACAACAATATAAATCGTGTACACGCTTTAGTATCTTCAATAAAGTTTTGCAACTGTTCAAAGTAAGATTAATATAAGACAAGCGTTTATGAGATTCCAGAAATGTCTTGCGATGTTGGCACAGACATGTTTTGTAATATTGGAGGAAACAACACGGTTTTGTATCATCACCGGTGAATATTCGCGGTGGTTATTTACACATATATGAGACAGTAACTATTTCACGAATAACTTAGATTGTTTTTTGTAGAGTATTCAATGGAAAACTTTATTTATAAACCTCATTTAGGTACTAAATAGACACATTTGTTATTTAGTAGCTCAGGGGATACCCCTAGTGTATACACACTACACATACTGAAAGATGTAGACTCTGTCTAAAAGATGCTCTGGCATCATAAATCAAAATTCCGGAGCCGCTTTAAGAAGTTGAGTGCGCACAGGATGGTAAAATAAAGATGATGGCACTCCAGCCACAGTGCCTGACAATCACTTAAGAAGTTTCAATACGTTTAGTTCGACATACAGGGGAAGGAAAGGGTAAGCAGGTTTCTAACCAACTCTACACAGCACATACACAGTAATATGCTCTCAGCAAGTAGTCTATGGTTACTATAATAAAGCTGCAGTGATCCGAATTAAGGTTATACTGCAGTCTTGCTTAGTTACGTGACGTAGACATAATTAAAACGTAATATTCCAAAAAAGACCGTGATATGATGCTTCGTTATGTAATATATACATACATACATACATATACTCACGGCTATATTTCCCTAGAAGGGGTAACCAGAGCTAAGGAATTATAAATTCCTCAGCCACTTTTGGAAGTTAAGTGGGGAAAAGATGGTAAAAATAAAGGTTTTTGGTGATGGGTCTCCAACCGCATCATCCAAAAATCTCATAAAAAGCCCCAATACCCTTAGTCGCCTCTTACGAAACCCGTGGGTAGAAAGGGGTAGCGACATTCTAAGCCGGCACTACACGGCAATATCTAATATATCTATAATATATTAATATGTCAGTAATAAGTAACTATAAATTATCTAAGTAGTAAATATAAATCTCGGTGAACAGTTTAAATCATGTATTAAGGTTTTATTTAAACTTCTAGAAAAAAAAAACACTTCTTTGAATATGTATTAATCGGTAAAGTTTTTCTTAATCGTACAGTTATACAATTCTATCCTACGCCGACTTTTTAACACATTCCTGACTTATTTTTAAGCACATTCATTGGTTATTAAAATCTGCAAGCACGTGAATCCATTATCCTATTAAAAGTGGGTTCTTTGAACGCCAGAGGACAAAAACAAGACCGCTGCCACCCCTTCAGGGAAATAGGGTGCGAACGTTAAGTTTTAGGTCAGTTGTCGTAGAATAAAATGAAGCTATTTATGCACGTCGTAGTATACACGCATTCCGAAGTAAATGAACTAACTTTGATTAACCCAATGTTACCCGTTTGACCTAGTTGAAAAATCAACAGATCTCTAGAATTCAAAGTGTTCTTAGTAAAAGTCACGTGCCACATCGTGTAACTGTTTTGGCCAAAGAAACGTTGGTTCGAGCCAGAACGGCCAGTAAATATCGGTTTGGGAATTTGGCAGAGAATTGACACGTATTACACGTCTAATATGAACGTTGCGCGTCATATGCTCAGTTGCCGCCTAAAACGCGAAAGGCGGGAAAATGATCGCTGAGTCAAATGTGCAACTAAAATTATGGTACACAAATTTCACAGTCTTACTCATGGTAAGAAAGAAATACTTAATTTGTTGATGCGGATATTGCACTGACTGCTTGGAGTGAGTGCATCTTTTGAGTTAGTTCAGTAGTATAATAAAAATAAATTCTTTTGAAGTTCAGTGTGAAATTTAATTTCTCCATTATGATAGTTTATGTAATATTATTTAACAATTTACTTTAACGTAAAAAAAACAGTTTACAAATGGCGAAGTAACCGGTGTACAAACATAAAAAAAGAACGTGTCAAAATGAGAACACTCCTTTTTTTTAAGTCGGTTAAAAAATATGATTAAATAAACAAACGTATTATACACAGATATTAATGGTGACGTTTATTTTGTGTGGCAGCTCGTAATGATTGCAGCCAAATGAAGGTGTTGTTTGGTTAACTTTCTCCATGCAGCAAGACCAAAGTTAATGTTCTTCGATTTTTTGCTTTTTTATAACGTTATAAATTGAAAAAACTGCTTTTTTTTCAAATAATTGAAAATAGATTAATTAATATTTTAAAGTTCTTACTTAATTTTTTAACATATTTAAAGCTAACTCTATCAGGGTATCTGGATGGAGTTATCACTGATGAAAAATGACCCACGACATAACCTTCCCAGTCCTAGAACGGGAGAGCTTGCTAATAATTCAATCAATAATTTCCCGAGGTATTTTATCTCAACATACATACATAAATACACTCACGGCCATAAATCCCAAAAAGGGTTGGCAGAGCTTCAGAGCTATAAAATCCTCAGCCACATTTGAAAGTTGATAGGGGACAAGATGGCAGAAATAAAGTGTCTTTGGTGATGGGTCTCCAACCGCATCGCCAAAAAACCACTTGAAAAGCCCCATACCCTTAGACGTAGAAAGGGGTAGTGACATTCTAAGTTGGCACTACACGGCGTTACAACCTACCATACTGTTAACTACTTTAAGAAGAAAAAAATTCACAAAAAGAAGTAAATCTTTTTCTAAGAATTTCCACTTTAATAAAGGCCCGTTTTATTAGACTATCCGAGAAATAATTACACTTTCGTTAAAATCCACCTCATAAATTTATCACTGAAAACGATTCACGTAATAAAGCCATTTGTATTTATTTAAAAACAATTAGACAACAACCGGGTTTATTCAGTGTAAATACCTTGCTTTTATTTACTTGTAATTAGGTTAACAGTAAACTGGCCTTTGTGCGTCGCGTTTTCCGTTTAAGTAAAGCTTACCTGAGACAAGATTGTGAATCAAGAGAATATTGGCTTTCAATCTTCGTTGCCGTCGTCTTGTAATATAAGAAAACTTGCTTCAAATCGATTAAATTTTATTTTATTTATATTTCTTAGTGATTTTTAAGGTTCGTAGAGGATTACATAAACAAAAACCTGGTAAAGGATCCCGCCTTTTGTAGGCATGTGTGTGTGGGTATGTTTATGTGTAAAAAATCACACGGGTATTATAATATCTAATCACAATCAGATATGATGATTTGCAGTCCAGAAATAACAAACACTGTCTTAATTATAGTAAAAAATTGCGAGAAAGCAAATCTAAGTTTTCATAAAAACACATGTTGATGCCACAGTGTTTTCTTCTTACTATAGTTTTATGCACACAAGAAAATATTACCCTATCTTTTCCGACGCTGTACGAATGATAACAATTTGTGATATTTACTTATGTAAGTATAAGTCAAAATAAGGTATCATACATACATATACTCACGGCTATAAATCCCTAGAAGGGGTAACCATAGCTAAGGAATTATAAACTCCTCAGCCACGTTTGGAAAATTGAGTGGGGAAAAGATGGTAAAGTCTCCAATCGCATCGCCCGAAAATCCCTTAAAAGCCCCAATACCGTTAGTCGCCTCTTACGTACACCCATCGGTAGAAACGGGGTAGTGCTATTCTAAGCCAACACTACACGGCTAAATAATAAGGTATCAATATAAATAAGGTATCATTTGCTTGTTATTTTTTCTAAAACTAAACTACGAATCTTACCTCTTTCCCAAGTGATAGATTCAATAGGATATCCAGCGACCGGGCATTTGATGACAAGATCCCCGCCAGCAACCGCAGTGACTTTAGGCATTTCTCGTATGAACGGTAATCCATAGACATTGACGCGAGCAGCATGCAGAGTTTTTCCCGCGGAATTTGATGCCACGCACGCATACTCGCCGCCATCTTGTTCTGTCACGCGACTGATGTTAAGATGGCTGACTACGTCGTCCTGTAGAGTCACATGTTGGCCGACTACAAACCTATAGAAAAATATATCATTATAAACAGTTTTTGGAGAGGAGTATGTTACAATATCGTTTCTTCTAATGTGTGGGTAATTATATTATTCTTCGAAATCGAGTAGTACGATTGGTAACTTATGTACAATCTGTTTTATTAATTTTTGCTATGGTAGTGTCTGGCGCTATTAGAAATTGTAGGCGAAACAACGAAACATCAATTACTTGTTAAAGCAAAATTTCAATACTTTAAAAAATACTAAAAGCAATTTCAAATAAATATAGAACCAGCTACAGATCAAAGTATTGCTATGAATCGTATTTGAATAGCAGCTTGGCAAATAGTGGTTGTTGACTCGCCTTGAGTTGGTCGGTATCGCAAATCCATCGAGTGTCCAGGTGATCTGGGGCGGGGGGTGGCCCATCGCTACGCATTTCAGAGATACGCTGGGGCCTGGCTGAAGAGTTTGCTCGGAGAACCAATATACGAGCTCTGGCTTCGATTCTATGAAAAACCAATAATAATGCGTTAGATACACAAAATGCTAGATTCAAGACATATTATTTTTATATTAAGTAGTTTTATACTAGCTTTGGTACAATATATTTATCATTTTACCGATTGGGTTTAGACATTCAACCCTTTCACACCATAGCCCCAATAATATTTCTTTTAATTTCAGTATTCCAGTATCACATTCCAGTATTTCCATCGGTCATTAAAACTTGCTTTTGAGAAACATTTATAATATCATTATTCTATTGCGGTCACTTATCTTAGTATAAAGTTCGAAGTATTAAATAAATACGAACATGCTGGGACAGCAGGGTAAGAAATGTCAAAGTAAAACAACGATTGTATTGGAGGTTAGAGAGTACAGTCTCGAATTTATGAGGTCTTCGAGCGAATTCACCTCTGCATCTTTTCTTGGGAAGTCTATAGCGTATTTTATTTATCAATGCTGTTAAGATTAAATTATAATAATTTAGAATTAGATATATACGCATTCCATGTAATTAAACCCTTTCATTTAAACTAACGTTCTAGCAAAAATATACTTTTACCTAAAAATATACTTCACCATCCAAAACCGTGAACTTTTACGTGATAATGAATAATGATAATTATAATTGATTACTTGTAGTTTCCATTGTATTTTTCCAAATGAGTGTATTTAAATTGATAAAACTAATCTGTGAGAACTCGAATGGAGTACGAGGTTCAATATGGGATAACGATTACTCTATATGGCCTTAGAAGGATAAACGTGGCTGTTAAAAGAACCCGTATTATTATTTATAAGGGGCCAATTTATCATGCGATGAATAGCCTATCAATAAAATCATCCTACGCAAATGATCCTTTTGAATAGAAAGTCCGCAACCTATGCAAAGTATTTTATTTTCGTGTCCGTAGAGATTAAACGATGACGCGCGTCGGGAGGCTTATAATTTCATCCGAAGAACGGCAAGGCTTGAACGTTTTATGATTTAATCCTTTTCCATTTGGTGAGCGAACTGTTTCATTAGCCTAGAGCCACATTAAGGAGCGGGTGTTCGGCGGAGCGGGGACAAATCCGCTGAAAAACCATAGAGGCACGCTTTAGTGAAATCCAACTAGGTATAAGATTTTCGCACTCCATACTGTTTGACACCTCTGATGCAAGTTTTCGTGTACCTAATTATATTTATAGATACAGCTTAGACGATTGTCAATGATTTTAATTTATGTACTATGTCTTGCTTTTAATTTCAACATATTTGCTGAGCATCCTTCAAAAGTGCTGTGTAGTATCAGCATAGAATAGCACTACCCCATATCTTTTCCGGTGGGTGTACGTAAGAGGTGACTAACGATGCTGGGGATTTTAAGGGAGTTTTGGGCGATGCGGTTGGAGACCCATCATCAACAACCTTTATTTCACCATCTTTTCACCACGCAACTTCGAAAAGTGGTTGAGGAATTTCTAATTCCCTGGCTCTGGCTACCCTTTCCAGGGATTTATAGCCGCGAGTATATGTGTGTATGTAGATATCGTACAAAAGAAAATACAAGTGTTTTTGCAGTTTTTTATGGAAAAATAAGAAAAAAGATTTTAATGTTTTAATTATATATCTGTTTGGAAAAATATACGATACTCGAATATGAGTCGATTTTATTGTTTCATGGGAGATGAAGTTAACTAAACTTTTATAAAAAGTGTTAAGCGGTTAAAAAAATATGATTTATAAGCAACCCGTTCCTAGACGGTAATATTATTGATTAAAAAATAAAGTCTGGAGAAACTAGAACACCTACTAAATTTAAATTGGCATGATTTCTACGCCAATCTCGGGTCTACACACGAGTATATTTTGTGTACAGCGTTCCTTGAAATGTAGATGTAGTGAAAAAGTTTTTAATGATAACACTATATAATAAAAAACAATATTCTTTTACTATTTTGAAGCCCTGGCTACCCCTTATAGTGATTTATAGTCGTGATTATTGTATGTATATCATGGAAATTCTTTTCAGGAGTGCTATAGGCTATAAATCAGCACGATATAAATTTCATAAAGGAGGAGCCATGATTTAAGAAGTCTTAGATATTTGAAAGATAACACTACCCGTGTGAAGCTGGTGCGGTCCACTATTCTTCAATTAAGGCTTATATAATATACATACATACTATTCTCACGCCGTTAGTTCCCATTGGGGTAGGCAGAGACTTTCGATCGCCACTTTGTACGATCCTGGCAAACCTCTCTAGCTTCATTCACATCCATCAATCTTTTCATACACGCTCTTTTATTCTTCGTACTACGCACACCTGCCATTTTGAGCACATTTTTTATTTGATCTAAATGTGTCCTCCGAGGTCGTCCTCTACTAACATTACCTTCCACATTGGCTCTTTAGATCTCTTTTACCACTTTACTGTCATCCATCCTGTCTATGTGCCCAAACCATCTCAACATTCCTTTTTATATCTTTCTTACAATATCATCTTTTACACCACACCTTTCACGAATCACATCATTCCTCACACGATCACATAACCTTACATCATCACTCATTTCCACTGCATTCACTCTGCTTTCATGCTTCTTCTGCCGCACCCAACATTCACTGCCATACGTAAGCGTAGGAACGAGGCTATATAATATAGTATTAGATTAAGAAGGTAATGGATTAAAACGTTACAATATAACGTCTGTGACCGAGTGGATAGGTGAGTAGCTTCTCGGTCCAGAGTTTGAGGGTTTGAACCCAGAATAACAATGAAACTCAATGGATTTAAGACATACTGAAACGTTCACGCCATATATCTCCGAAGGGGTCGGCAAAGGTACTAATCAAAACATCACCCACTACCCACTGAGCTATCACAGTTGTCAAAGTGCTATACATTTAGAAAGAACATTAATTGGGAACCCATTTCCACAGAGACACTAAGAGACCTTTAACGACACTAATTTCACAAATTAATTTGATACCAAAAAGGATCAGTTACTTTATTTCAGACCTCGACCTCCGCCTGACCCAAATTAATTTCGTGCGGCGAAATGTGTTAAATGTATTAATTTTAATAAACTCAGCTTGTGTACAAAAATATAAGACATTATGAATGCTTCTCAGGAGACTTAACTTGTGAAAGTTTCGCCAGAATTTAATACATTTGCTACCAAAGGATATATTTGATGCGAACTTGGTCTTTTCATATTTTCGTTAATATTAAATTTCAGTTAGATACACTTTGTTGTTTTCATATGACAAGATTTTCATATGAAAATTTTATGAACTTTGCTTTTTATTCTAACCAATGAAAATTTTCTAACAAATAGTTTATGATAATTATAAATACAAATATAACAACTCAAATGTAATCCTTACAAGGGAAAGCCAGGACTTCGGAATTAGATATTCCTGAGCCTATTTCTTTATAACATTAACTTCTTACTTAATTAATGTACACAATTTAAATAAGTTGAAAACCTCTCCGGTCTATTAAACCGGGCTATACGAGTATCTTAATTACAATAAAATGATATTTCGCTCCAAAAATTATGTCATATAACCAACATTTGATTAAAGTGATGCAAATAAAGTCACTGTTTATGTTATTTTATAAAAAATCTGAGAAAATTTGACCCAAAACGAAACTAGTAATATGAAGTTACCAGTATTCATTTGATAACATTCCCGAGTAAGAATCTCCAGTCAGTAACGAGTGCAGTACGAGTATAAACAATTTTTCAAAGTCCGCTGCGCCGTCTAGATGGCTCGTGAACAAATGAACCTTGTTAACAGGCGGGTCAGGGGTCTGAATAATTTATCGAGTGGAGTCTTCGCGGTTCCTACCGTCTATGCTCACTATTTCATACTTTACTCCTGGCCTCTTCAGCTGTTTATTACGTTCTACGATTGTGAAGAATTGAATGTTCCCGATAGTGTTATTGGTGTAATCTTTTACACTCTTGTTCTTATTTTATCGGTTCTTATAAGGTGGCGTATTTTTGTTTTTAACACGCTTATATTAGCTTATCCTGTATGTATGTAAGTATGTATGTAACTGTCTCCTTTTATCTCGATTTTGACCCACTTTAAACGGACATATAAGGTGAAAATCACGAAAAAGCGTGGGTTGCTCGAAAGACGGAAAATATGGCATAGAGCACCTCACGCTTTTTCATGACATTCTCATTATATTGGGAATTATTGTTTACGTTTTAGTTAGTTGTGCTTCAAAAGCTTGTTTTTCAGTATTTCAAACTATATTTTTTAATTACAGAGAGCTTTGTTTGCTTTTTGTTAACGTCATTTTTTTAAATATGATGCTGTTTTATTTAAACCAAACGTTCAAATTAATATCAGATGAATAGAAATTTACAATGAGGATATACGTAACAAATTATAATTAAAACCACCATACAAAAATCGGTCAAGAGCGAGTTTGGACACGCACAAAGCATATTTTCGTAGTAACTAGTCCTAAGCTTGATCTTCTCATACATACATGTACTCACAATATTTGTTACCATTTGAATTTTGGAACGCAGACACTACCGATCATCACTTTCTATCACACTTGATTTTCATTCCATTTTTTATACCTTTTTATTCTCACACTTCAATCACCTACCTTCGACGCATACTAAATTATAACTTTCTAGACCAAAACGTCTACGAGATATACCATGGATGGTCAGAGAAAAAGACAGACAACATACTAAAACTGTAAGGGTTTCTTGTTACATTCTACAGAATCCTAAAGAGGGATAACTGAAACTCGAGAAATAATTATCTCACCCTTTTTCTAAAATATATTCCGAAGAAAAGGATTATTAATCATGTGTTTCCAGCCACATAATATAACAATCCCTTAAAAGTCCCAGACCTCTTATATACGAGGGGCATGCCAATAGAAGTTAGATACTCTTTTCTCATTTAATTGACACTGGCAAGCTATACACCATCTTAAAGGCTGTTTTTTTATTGACATATTTGAATATAGAACACACTTCTTTTATTTATTTTTTATTTGAATGAGCATAATTTCTCCGAGAATCTGGCAGGAATTCACTTGCAACAATGGAGCTCAGTCGACGTGATTTTCGCGCCATGATTTATTATGACTTTAAAAAAGGTTTAAAGCCTCAAGAATGTTTTGAACTTTTGGATTCTACTTTTGGTGAGTTTGGTGAATTTAAAAGAGGACGGGGATGTCTCGAAGATGAAGCGAAGACAGGACGGCCGCCAACCGCGGTCACGTAAGAAAACGTTTGTGCAGTCGAAAAACTTATTCGCGAAAACCGACTTATTACTTATGTAGAGCTAGAGCGAAAACTAGAAATTGGATCAGCAGCAATGCAAACCATAATTCACGACCACCTTTCTCTCCGTAAACGATGTTCGAGATGGGTGCCGCACAAACTTACCGATGAGTAGAAAGACCGTCGGGTGGATTGGTGCCTATTCATGATAGATAAATTCAACGGAGGCGAGAAAAAAAACGTATATGATATACTGACTGGTGACGAAACATGGCTATCTAACTATGACTCAGAATCAAAGCGACAGTCGACTGTACGGTGCTTTGAAGACGAGCTAACACCAACGTGCACGAAGAACACAGAAACAAATGGTCGCCTCGGTTTTCTGCAAAACGGGTCATATTGCTACTGCTAGATAATGAAAGAACGGTGAACTCCGAATGGTATGTGATAGTTTGTGCTCCAACAGTAATATCAGCTTGGTGTGACAAGCGACCGAAGTCAGGAATCCGGTATCTTCTCTGGCACCACGACAATGCAGCGCCGCACACGTCTGCCAGAACACTAGACGTTTTCAACTCGAAAAATGTGTCAATTCCCCTCACCCGCCATATTCCCCTGACCTAGCGCCTTGTGATTTTTACTTGTTTCCAAAAATCAAAGAAAAACTAAAGGGGAAGTGGTTTAAAAGCAAAGAAGATGCGCTGGTTGCCTATAATTTCGAGATTTGTGAGGTATCTAAAGAAGAGTGGTCACAGGTATTTTCCAATTGGTTAAGACGTATGGAAAAGTGTATACGTGCTCAGGGTGAAAACTTTGAAAAGATCGATACTTGTAATAAAGAATAAATTTTATAATTTTTGAGTATCTAGTTGCTTTTGACATGCCCCTCGTAACTCGTAAGAAATGCAGAAGATGGCGTAGTACTATCATAAACCAATAATATACATCAGTTTTGAATAAGGTGATAAATATAGCACATAAAGTAATAAGGAAGATATATAAGGACATAGAAGGATGCATTCGATGGTACTACTAAGTTCATCGGCTTAAAGTACTGACAATGAACATCCTGCAAGTTAATAATGTAACAAAGTGACATATGACATAATTAGAGACGGGAATATCAGCCTTATCTGCAAACAGATAAGATCTTAATTAGGGATTTCACTGCGACGCATGTCTCGCTGTGCCCTCGGGCAAGCTTCGCTGCGTCACTGAAGTTCTTTGTTTGAACTTAAGAGCCGACTCTACGAGTAATAGCTTGCAGAGGAAAAATGGGGACCTTAATATTTTATGAAACATGATGTGTCGCTATGCTAGTGCAAGTTATCTCAATGAGAATGTCAATCTGAAAATATTTTACTAACTAACAGATTTGCCAGATTTTTTATAACCTTTAAATATATGGTAAGTAACATGTCACATTTTACCATATATTAATATGTAAGTTTAAAGTACTATATTAATTTAAAACTTTGCTCTGTTTTTACAATGATATTATTTTGTAATTCTGTCTTCTCTTTAAGGAGCATCACCGAAAAGTTCTTAGCTAAGAACCGAAAGGTGTATTGCTCCTTCATTGATTTAGAGAAGGCGTATGATAGGGTGGTAAGAAAGTGTTTATGGGAGGTGTTATCCAAGTTCGGTTTGGGGAGTCGACTTATACGTGCACTGGTATCACTCTATGAGGATTCCAGTGCATGTGTGAGAGTAAACGGGGAAAATACTGACTGGTTCGGGATCTCTCGGGGTGTCCGACAGGGTTGTGTAGCTTCCCCGTGGCTCTTCAATTTGTTCATGGATGACTGTTTAACAGAGTTGCGTGAAAGTGATTATGGATTGAGAATGGGTGGATTCATCATTAAATGCCTCTTATATGCCGACGATCAAGTGCTACTTGCATCATCGGTGGAAGAGCTGCAAGAGATGATGAATATTGCATGTGCGTCTTTTGAAAAAAAGGGAATGAGGGTGAATGTGGATAAAACAAAAACTATGGTTTTTGAGAGAGAGGTGAATATGACCGAATGCGTGATTGAGATTAATGGTAAGAAAGTGGAACAAGTGAAAGAGTTTGTATATTTGGGAAGTTTGTTTACTAGGGATGGAAAGTGTGATGAAGATATCGAGAGAAGAGTGAAAAAGGGTAATGCGGTAAATGGAGCACTGGATAGTCTAATGTCTAGTCAGTCGGTGTCTGCAAAGGCCCGAATGGCTGTGCATGATGCTGTCCTCGTTCCTACGCTTATGTATGGCAGTGAATGTTGGGTGTGGCAGAAGAAGCATGAAAGTAGAGTGAATGCAGTAGAAATGAGATCCCTCAGAAAAGTGTGTAATGTAAGGTTATGTGATCGTGTGAGGAATGATGTGATTCGTGAAAGGTGTGGTGTAAAAGATGATATTGTAAGAAAGATAGAAAAAGGAATGTTGAGATGGTTTGGGCACATAGAGAGGATGGATGACAGTAAAATGGTGAAAGAGATATATAGAGCCAATGTGGAAGGTAATGTTAGTAGAGGACGACCTCGGAGGACACATTTGGATCAAATAGAACATGTGCTCAAAAAGGCAGGTGTCCGCAGTATGAAGAATAAAAGGGCATGTATGAAAAGATTGATGGATGTAAACGAAGCCAGAGAGGTTTGCCAGGATCGTACAAAGTGGCGATCGATAGTCTCTGCCTACCCCAATGGGAACTAACGGCGTGAGAATATGTATGTATGTATGTATGTATGATAATGATTCGTTTTGCGAGCAGGATGGTATGACATCAAACGACAATCAAGGTGTGTCTGCCTCGTTTCACCTTTTCGGTATGGAAAAGAAAAAAATAGGGATGCAGTATTAAATCTTAATATTTGGGTATGATTGTAAGCCCATCCACGCCAGGTTGAAAATATAGGTTTGAATATAAAACTAGGAAACTTTTGACGTGTGAATAATGCATTGTTATATGTGAATATTGACCTAGTTTTATGTTTTAGTTATAAGCACTAATGGACCGCCCAAGCTAGTATGGGTAGTGCTATTATTTAAATATAGTATGTCTTGAATCAATACTCACTCCTTATAAAATTTAGCGTTATAGCGTATGTTTTTTCCGCAGTTTTTAGGTTTATATTTAAATTGGGAGCTTATACATTACAGAAAAATATATCCACATACTTTTTTATTCTCTTTTGATAGAACAATGTTTTAAGCATTCTGATTGTTAACGCTTACGAAAAGATTTGTAGAAATCTTCCATGTTATAATGAAACAACAAGATATGAAACCTGTAGAATGCTTTTTACAATAAAATAGGTATATTAAAAAATATGTTTTCAATGTGGGTCAAATTGAATAAAATTTCACTCCAAACGCTATCTAGAAAGTTCTAAAAGATATAACAGAAATGGCGAATGACATACAGACATTGCGTTCACAACGTATAGTCTCGGAGTTTCTGTAAAACATTTCTTGATATTTTATTATATCGAATAGGTGAATTTTATCTACTTATTTTTGTTAACGGTGAGGGAAAACATCGTGAGGAAACCCACATGGCTGAGTTGTACTTAGTCATGTGACAGTGTATTCGTACAAAACGGCGATAGGCCTGCCCCCTATCACGTGAGTACACTGTCCATGCAAAACGTGGGTACTCTGAACACCAGGTGACAAAGTCACGTGATGTTCAGAAGTATTAGTACCTCTGCCAACTTCTTCGGGGATATTCGGCGTGAACGTTTATGTTTTATGTTATTATGTTATGTTTTTTGATGAAGTCAATACACAAGACTCTGCATTAGATATTTAAGGAAAATTTTCCATTATTTCATAAGTTTGAAAAGGTACTCATTATAGACTACAGGCCCATGCTGTAAAATTGATGGGTCATTTGAACCACCAGGTGACCTATCTAGAACGATATAAGAGCATTAAATAATAAGTTTCAGCACTATGCCGTCACTTGTAAGCTGTCCAACTGAGTGCAGGTGAGAATTCGAAAGTACAGGTAGAGTGAGTACATTTTGGTCACATATTTTTGTACGGCATTCTTATCATTGATAGATCCAATAAAAATAATAAGAAAACGCGCAGTGCCGTAAAAAAATGGTGCGCCACAAAGTCGGTTTATTTTATTTTCCGACAATTACCGGGGTAAATTTGGTCATTTGATTTTGTACGGCATCTGTGTCATACTGTTTCAATACTGCTTCTAATTCATTATTCCGCAACGCCGTACAAAAATCATGCGACAAGGGAAAAAAATCGAGGGTTGCAATCCTCCTCCTTAAATATCACTCTACCTGTACTTTCGAATTCTCACCTGCACTCAGTTGGACAGCTTACAAGTGACGGCATATTGCTGAATCTTATTATTTAATGCTCTTATATCGTTCTAGATAGTTCACCTGGTGGTTCAAATGACCCATAAATTTTTCAGCGTGGGCCTGTGGTCTATTATAGCCGAAGCCTGGCTGGCTTTTTAGAAACGGACGTTCGTAATACTTATTGCTCATGCGAATTATATAACTACTGTGAAGAAACTTGTAAGGGAATTTAATTGCTTAACATCTATTCTATAATAAGACTGTACCGAGTTCAAATCTGTACATTGAAGAAAAAAAAATTAAAAACCGGTGTAATATGTTTAATTTTCGATACTGAAGCCAAATTTGCGCTCTTTGATAAAAATGCCTGTCTGTCTGTCTGTCCGGTTATCACGTTAATTCTACTAGAACTATTTTTAAACTAATATTCTGATAGATATATTATGCTATATTAATATACTGTTTAAGCCTCAGAATGCATAGTTTGAATAAAAGCACATATCTCAATTTTAATTTAGTACCACCATCTATTGTCCGATGACTGATTGGCTGCAATCTCTCACACATCACCAACAGTCAGTGTAGGGGGCAGCACCGGGTCGCCAAACTGCTATCCATACTTACTAAAGATATTCTCATTTTTGAACATAGAAACTTGGTACAAAATAGTTTGTTTCATGATTCTTATGAACATTTAAAAAGGTTTTTTGGAACTCACCCCCTATGGGATTGAAATATAGTATACAGATTTTTGATCTATAAATATACTACATACATACATATACATATACTCACGGCTATAAATCCCTGAACGGGGTAGCCAGAACTTTGGAATGAGAAATTCCTCAGCCACTTTTGGAAGTTGATTGGGGAAAACCCACCCATCCATCTATAAATATACTGTACCTAGAAATTTTAAACTTGATGCGATTGACTGATATAACCACTACAAAAAGGAATGAAATCTCATCTATTAATCAATCATGAGTATATACTAACGGCTATAAATCCAAAAAAGGGTATCCACAGCTTCAGAGATAGTAATTCTTTATCCATTTTTGGAAGTTGTTGCTGTGTAGTGTCGGCTTAGAATAGCACTACCCCATTTCTTCCGGTGGGTGTACGTAAAAGGCGACTAACGGTATTGGGGCTTTTAAGGAATTTTTGGGCGATGCGGTTGGAGACCCATCACCAAGAACCTTTATTTCATCATCTATTCCCCACGCACCTTCCAAAAGTTGCTGAGAAATATCTAATTCCTTAGCTCTAGCTACCCCTTTCTTGGGATTTATAGCCGTGAGTATATTTATGTATGTATATGTATTTTTGGAAGTTGAATGGGAAAATGGTAGTCAAATGGGTCTCCAACTGCATCGCCCAATAATCACTTAAAAAGCCTCAATGTTCTTTATATCTATTGCAACACCCACGGGAATATAAATATAAAAAAAAACAGAAGTTAAGATAGCGTTTTGGTATTTTGAATGTAAACCGGATGCAAAAAATTTAGTCCACGCGGACGTAGTCGCGGGCAAAAACCTAGTTTTAATAATAAACTTGTTTGTTCATAATATTTGTGGCCAAAATAAAATGCTACCCTGGGAGAGAGACTACTAAAAAAACTCAACTTAGTACTTTACTTTACTTTATATTAAAAGAGTTTTCTGAAGACCAAGTGCGAGCATTATTTTATCGATACTTAGTCGGTTAGAATGAGATTAAAATATACGATACTATGTAAGTCCGAAAGAGAGGGTTGTTATATACCCACGAAATTTAGTTAAAAGGTCGTGCGTACTAGCTATGCTTTACTCATTTACAACTACATAATAATTTTACTTTCGTTTCCCATACTTAAAATATACTAGCTCAATCGTTTAAAGAGTAGTATGGTGTGCCTTCTTTGCAATCACAGAAAGTCTTTTGTACATTACGTGTAATCATGAAAACGTTACGTCTTTTATCTGAATGAAACAAATGACTAAATTAGAGAGTGCACAAATAACAGGGCATGCGTTAGAGTTACATTTAAATGAATTTCCTCGACGTGTTACTACCTAAATAAAGGTAAAAGATACTTTTGTTGTTGCTGTGTAGTGTCCGCTTAGAATAGCACTACCCCATTTCTTCCGGTGGGTGTACGTAAAAGGCGACTAACGGTATTGGGGCTTTTAAGGAATTTTTGGGCGATGCGGTTGGAGACCCATCACCAAGAACCTTTATTTCACCATCTATTCCCCACGCACCTTCCAAAAGTTGCTGAGAAATATCTAATTCCTTAGCTCTAGCTACCCCTTTCTTGGGATTTATAGCCGTGAGTATATTTTTGTATGTATATGTATTTTTGGAAGTTGAATGGGAAAATGGTAGTCAAATGGGTCTCCAACTGCATCGCCCAATAATCACTTAAAAAGCCTCAATGTTCTTTATATCTATTATCTATTGCAACACCCACGGGAATATAAATATAAAAAAAACAGAAGTTAAGATAGCGTTTTGGCATTTTGAATGTAAACCGGATGCAAAAAAATTAATCCACGCGGACGTAGTCGCGGGCAAAAAGCTAGTTTTAATAATAAACTTGTTTTTTCATAATAGTTGTTGTCGACGAAAAAAGGAAATGGTGGCCAAAACAAATTGCTACCCTGGGAGAGAGACTACTAAAAAACTCAACTTAGTACTTTACTTTACTTTACATTTCAAGGGTTTTCTGGAGACCAAGTACGAGCGTTATTTTATCGATACTTAGTCGGTTAGAATGAGATTAAAATATACGATACTATGTAAGTCCGAAATAGAGGGCTGTTATATACCCACGAAATTTAGTTAAAAGGTCGTTCGTACTAGCTATGCTTTACTCATTTACAACTACATAATTATTTTACTTTCGTTTCCCAAACATAAAATATAAGAGTACTAACTCAATCGTTTAAAGAGTAGTATGGTGTGTCTTCTTTGCAATCACAGAAAGCCTTTTGTACATTACGTGTAATCATGAAAACGTTACGTCTTTTATCTGAATTAAACAAATGACTAAATTAGAGAGTGCACAAATAACAGGGCATGCTTTAGAGTTACATTTAAATGAATTTCCTCGACATGTTACTACCTAAATAAAGGTAAAAGATACTTTTGTCAGCAAACGTATCTTTTAATAATAAAGATACGAGTATAATTAATAAATAAAGGCGTAAGGAAAAAATTGCACCTCTGTATTAAAATATGCATTCATTATCCATAAATATAAATAGCAAAGCAAATTGTGTATTAAACCTATAATAAAAGTGTTGTGTGAGTCTGTCTGCCTGATTTGTTCACTCTTTCATTTGTCATCTGTTGAATTCTGGTAAAAGACGTACGACAATATTTATTTAAACACTATGATTGCTATAAAAATCTATCAATTTCCTTTTTAAAACTTTTACTGACTAAAGCATCAGTATGGAAATCGAAGGTACAATCTTTACGAAGGGGCACATGAGTATTGGTAACCCCTACTCAACTCGGAAGATGGGTTACCTGTTATGTACTCGTCTCGTATTGTGTATTCGGGGTTCTGAATACTGAAAGCGCTTTCAAGATATACCTACTACCTTTAAGGTCCCTTATTACATAACACGCTTATATTAGTTTCATCTGTATGTATGTATGTATGTATGTAACCGACTCCTTTAAACTCGATTTTGACCGATTTAATTCCAAATTTGTACACTTATCGAGAATCAGGGACAGTATAATAATTTCTTAGGTTCATCCCATTATCCTAATTAGTGTCGCCAGGATTAAATAATATCATATGATTAAGTGCTAGTCAGACATGATAGTCCAGTGGGTAGAACACCCGCCCGAAAACAGAAGGGCGTGAGTTCCAATCCTGGGTCGGGCCTACACCAATTTGTCTTTTCTTAAGTCATATGTGTGGTTAATTTATCATGGTTGTTAACGGTGAGGGAAAACATCGTGAGGAAACCCACATGGCTGAGTTGTACTTAGTCATGTGACAGTGTATTCGTACAAAACGGCGATAGGCCTGCCCCCTATCACGTGAGTACACTGTCTAAGCAAAACGTGGGTACCTTCTCTGGACACTAGATGGCGCTGCCATGTGAGTTCAGAAGTATTGGTACCTCTGCCAACCCCTTTGGGGATAAACGGCGTGAACGTTTATGTTATGTTATGTTATGTAAGTGCTAAAAAGTAAATATAAATAAAGTTTAAACAAACTGAAAAACACGCTTTTGAAGCACTAAAAAGTAAAAATATTCACATGTAAGGTGAAAACGATGAAAATGGGGGCAATCTGTGCCATATATTTCGTCTTTCGGGCAACCCACGCTTTTTCATGATTTTCACCTTATATTGGGAATTATTTTTAACTTCATTTTCTATTTGAGTCAGTGGATCTTTTGTAGTTAGGCGTGGCAACGGTCATGAATCGCACTACTTCTCATTCTAATTCCTCATATGTATTATATTGCAATCAATATCTATCTCTCTATAAGCATTGAGAAGAAATAGATGTATAATCTAATCATTAATCATATGCAAATAATCATTGCGGATTCGATCCCAGCTGAGAGCAACATCTCAGAGCGTCAATCTATGTGATGAGCATAAATGATTGTTTCTTAGGCTTGGATGTCATTTATATGTGTAATATATAATATTAATTATATCGTTGAGGTAGTTTCCCCTAATACAAGTTAAACTTAGTTTGGGGCTATCTATGTATACTTAATGGATCCGTATATATTTATTTATTTATAAATGAAAAAACAATGCTCTATTAAACTTGTCATTCTCAGAAACAGATGATGGACCACTAGTTGTGTTGGTAAATTTCGAAGAAACATAACTTATGAAGCGGTGTCTTGGTGATTTAGCTTCGCATTTATCATAATTAATAATGTGTCTCGGAGTTTTGGGGCTTTTTAAGTGATTGTTGGGCAATTGGGTTGGAAAACAATCACCAACAAATTATATATTTTACTAAATTTCCAATTCTGACGTTTGTATATTTTAAAGATAGATTACTTTATTAAAATACAAATAGAAGTTCGGTCACCGAAGGTTCTGCAAGAGAACTGCAGAACCAAATATCCGCAAAGAGACATAAGTAATTGCCGTTTTCCAAATTAAGCCATATTACGAGGGGCATGCCAAAAGAAACTACATACTCAAAAAATATAAAAATAATTTTTATTACAAGTATCGATCTTTTCAAAGTATTCACCCTGAGCACGTATACACTTTTCCATACGTCTGAACCAATTGTAAAATACCTGTAACCACTCTTCTTTAGATACCTCAGAAATCTTGAAATTATAGGCACCCAGCGCATCTTCTTTGCTTTCAAAACAAGTAAAAATCACAAGGCGCTAGGTCAGGGGAATATGGCGGATGAGGGCGGTTGGCGGCCGACCTGTCTTCGCTTCATCTTCGAGACATCCCCGTCCTCTTTTAAACTCAGCAAACCAATTGAATACTGTTGCTCGGGAACAAGCAGACTCACCAAAAGTAGAAGCCAAAAGTTCAAAACATTCTTGAGACTTTAAACCTTTTTTAAAGTCAATAAATCATAGCGCGAAAATCACGTCGACTGAGCTCCATTGTTGCAAATGAATTCCCGCCATATATATCAAATATAAAAAATAAATAAAAGAAGTGTGTTCTATATTCAAATGTGTCAATAAAAAACCAGCCTATAAGATGGTGTATAGCTTGCCAGTGTCAATTAAATGAGAAAAGAGTATCTAACTTCTATTGGCATGCCCCTCGTATACACAAAAAGGGGCATAATTGTTTGTAACAAAAAATGTCAAACTTCTTGTTTTAATCGTATATATTTCTTATAGGTAGCTATCCTCCATATATTATGTAGTCATATATTATGACTGCCTCCGTGGTGTCGCGGTTAAGCGCTTGGTTTCAAGTACGGAGGTCTCGGGTTCGATTCCCGGGGGTTGGTAGCCCCCTAAGATTTAACCCAGTCTGGAAGGATATTGCAGGCTTGAATCATCTGATTATCCGAAAATGAAGATGATTCCGTGCTTCGGAGGGCATGTTAAGCTGTCGGTCCCGGCTACTACTACGGTAGTAGTCGTTAGTCTGCCAACCCGCAAATGGCCAGCGTGGTGGACTATAGCCAAATCGCCCTATATAGAGTAGGCTCGAGCCCCTTGGTGCGGACACATATGGGCTGTGAGTGAATGAGGTAGCTATCAACCATAAGTAACTTTTAAAACTAAAACCTATTTTCGTTTCAATATAATAATAAAAAAAGAAAACCGACTTCATAGTGGGAAAAACAACCGAAAATAAACAATCTAGTACTAAAAAGTACGTAATAAGTTTTTTAATTGAATATGAGTACTGTGATTAATACCTTAGCAATTTCTTTATTCCACACGCGTCAGTTCAACCTACCTAAATATTAAAATACTCTTATTGACAATAATAAGTGTGTATTTCGCACTTCATACACATGTACAATGTAGGATACCTTGTAGTTGTAGGGTAAATTTATTTTTGTACGTATTACCATTTAAAACGTTAGGCGATAGATATATATTGTTTAGATTGTAATAATCAGACATAGATAGTAGGGTGAATTCACTTTTGTTAGACTGGCACCGACTCAAAAATTGATTTAGGAGAATTTTAATATATAGGTAGGTTGAACTGACGCGTGTGGAATAAAGAAATTACTAAGGTATTAATCACAGTACTCATATTCAATTAAAAAACTTATTACGTACTTTTTAGTACTAGATTGTTTATTTTCGGTTGTTTTTCCCACTATTAAGTTGGTTTTCTTTTTGTTAAAAATTATTTTATTTTGTGAGTTTTAGAGATGGGTAGACCTGCAAAGATGCCTCTCGTATGAGGCGGTGCGACGGTTACCGTATTATTCTTCGTATTTCCGGTATTTCTCTTATTATACGATATTAAATAGGCTCAACCATATGTAACTTTACATTTTTCTTGAAATCCCTCGAAAGGCGATGGTCTACAATTCTACATATCAAGAAATACTCAAACATTCACGCCGAATATCCCCGAAGGGATTAGCAGAGGTAGTAATACTTCTGAATATCACGTGACATTGTCACCTGTTGTTCAGAGTACCCACGCTTTGCTTGGACCCACGTTCTCACGTTATACTGGGCAGGCCTATCGGCGTTTTGAACAAATACACTGTCACGTGATTGTGAGTTTCGACAGTCCCCTCGATTTCCTGGGATGCCATCATCAGATCCTGGTCTCATGGTACTTTCTCGGTAACAATAACATAACAAAAAAAGAAATGTTGAGTGAACCTGTACTTCTCTTCATAAAAGCTACGAAGAGGAGCATAAATATTTATGGAATGGTGAAAGAACTGTTTCCTAACTCCTAGTGATTAAGGACCCACACCTTCCATCATCAGCTCAGCAGCATAACAATATGATTTTCAGAAGCAAATGCCAATATAAGTTCAGAAAATATGTAAAACGCGGTACATTTGCCTATAAAATTTCAGGGTTCCCCTCGATTTCTCCAAGATTCCATCATCAGACCCTGATATCCTCATCATGGTACCAATCTGGGAGTATCTTCTATCGAATAAAAAATCGAAAATAATAATCAAAATCGGTTCATAAATGGCGAAGTAATCGGCGAACAAACATAAAAAAAATAAAAAAAAATATACGGTCGAATTGAGAACACTCCTTTTTTTGAAGTCGGTTAAAAAGCACTGAATACTAATAATATTATGTTATAAAATTCTGATTTAAATACGTCATTTAAATCAGATTTTTATTAGATTTTAGATACTTGATCAAATAGTTAGGAGCATTCGACCAACGAATACCACAAACAAATAACTAAATATACCTTGCATGTCTACTCTCAACCGCTAATTAACCGCTTATATTCGCTTATTTCCTCGACAAATAGATTACATTATACTTGTCCATAGTTTAGTAATAATCTTGTAACACAGCAAGGGTTACTGACCTCTAGAGCCAGTGAAATTCCACTCCGTGTCTTGCAGGGAGCTGCGGGCATAGGGCGTCCTCCTAGAGCGGTTGCCCGCAGCCTGCGGCCTCGTCGCTTCCTCTGTAAACAAACGACTTGATCTGAAACATTCCCAGCTGACCGCAGGGAAGATGTGACCAGATAGTTCTTTGTTTGGTCAACAAGTAAATGGACGGTAGGTTTTACTTTTATTTGCAGTCCAGAGTGGTTTGGAACGAATGTTTGCGACTCAGTTATAAGTTCTTTTGTTTTAGTTGTAGGGCCTAAGGAATCTAATATTTTTTGATGAATTTCTGTGTATGGCAATTCTACAGTAAAGAAGTGATGGTGTTTAATTAAAAAATAAAGTTCTTTTGTTTAGATCGAAGTAAACAGACATAGTGCTATATAAAATAACTACACATTGCGCCTTCTTATGTTTTGTACCCATACATCCAACACATAGAGTTAAATATTCAAGTAAATTATCACCATTTTATAGTTATATTTGTTTATTTATTTACGACATTAATATTCAAAACCGGCCGTTGATATGATCGCACCGCCTAGTTTTAACTTTATCACTCTCACCTGTAATATTCGATACGTTACACAATAGGCTATTTGACTAAGTTTTAAAAACTATCTTACGGTGTTAATTTGTTTATAAGGAGCCCTAAAAAAATATTTTTCTTTCTTCATTTTAGCTATTTTATTAAAAAATCGAAAAAGAAAATGCAATATTCAAATGTGCCGCGAAAACGCGACTTTAAGTAATATGGCGGCTGTAGCACAAATGACGTCAGTTCCGCATTATACACCAATGAGCGAAGCGATACACAGTCTGTTTATGCGCGATCTACGTCATTATAGAAATGGCCAATCACGGTCGTTTTTAGTCACGTGACAGTTGCATCAAAAATACTTATTTTAGAAGACGGATTTTAGTGAAATAATGCAATATTTTTATCTCGCATTATAACATATTGCTCCAAAAAAAAATATATTAAGACTAACGAAAAAATAAATGTATATTTTTATTACAGTCAAATAGCCTATTCCGCATTATCCTACATATTTTTTAAGTTTTCTGTGTCGTCTCGTCTTACTACTTAATTTTCTTCCCAAGGTTTTCATAAGAGGTGACTTAAGGTTTTGTGGCTAACAAACCTTTCTTTATTTTACAATCTTATCCTCACTAAAAAGTAGCTGATAAATTTAAGATTAATAGTCGTATTATTATTATCGGCAGGGTTGTTGGTAGATATTTTCAAACTTACCGCCTATTGTATATTCCGCATAGCCCGAAGCTTGATCCTTGCTATTACTGACAAAACATTGATAAATGCCTTCGTCAGACTCGCACGTATTTTTGATGAGTAGTTTGAGGCTATTTTCAGCTAACAGCACTCTATCGGACACCGACACTGGTTCCCCATTGTGAAGCCAATACACAACCTCTACGGGATGCCCAGATATTTTGCATTCAAACAAAAGCTCGGCTCCTAATTTTGTTTGTGATTGGTCAGGCTTTATGTGCACTGTTAATGGCTCTGGAACAAACAGAATAATTAGTTGGTATAGCTTATTTCGACTGATTCTAAAATCGATTCGATAGGGCGTACGTTTGTGTTAAACTGCTGAGTGAGGAGATTAGAGTAGAATAGTCTAGTTTGTATTCGTATAAAGGTATTTATATATCTTTAAAACTAAATCCTCACAAGAGCAAAATGGCTAAAAGTGATCAAAGATACCTATGTATACGTTTTTAGGCATTCAAATATTACGAGGGAAATAAATGGTGAATAATGAAATATTTGTTAGTAAAAGGCCCAGATCATCAACTTTACCAGGTTACATTTCTCGTCATGGGTCTAAAAGAAAAACAAGGATAAGGCTTTTTAAAATAATTATATCTGATGAGGTACCCAAATAGAATTTTGAATGACCTGTTATACCTGACTGATACCCTACAAATAACTTCATGATATGTATGTGATTCTAACTAGGACTGACTGCAATTCTAGTCAATATTACGGACCGTTAATCTTTTTACAGAATTATATGTTCACGATTAGTTGGCATAAAATTTCCTAAACTTTATGGTGCGATTTAAGGAATAGGTATTGCAAATAACCAAATATTTTTGGTTTTTCCATACTACATACATGTACTCACGACATACATTCCCAGTTTAATCAATTATCGCCATTTACTTGTACGAAGCTTACAAACCTTTCGAGTTTCAATAACATGCAACAGTATTTCCATACATGTCCTTTATTTAAATTTCTTATATGTATAGTTCATATAAGTATTAAATAACAACTGATACCCCTTATTGGGGCTTTGCAATAGGTTCAACTTCGTAAAACATCAAATAAAATGAAATAACATCTGGTTTAATTCCAAGGCTGTAATAGCCAGGCGATAAATAAAAGATGACTACAACGTCTGGTATAATACAGTGAGTTGATGTGAACTGAACTTTAATATTCCAGAGATAGTTAGGCAACAAGATTAAAACTAAACCCGGCTGGATTCCTCCGGGATCTCTTGGTAAACGGCCTTGCAGACCCATGTTATCTGTTTATTGTGTTCCAGCGATCTCGACATAATTCTGTTTCGTTTATTTAAACTTTAGTTTAGAGTTGGGTCGCCGTAAAGCGGACAATGACCTCTTTTTATTAAGGTTATCTTGGACCATGAAAATATATTCTACATTCTTGGAATTATATATTAATGAAGGTACTCTTTGATAGTAAAGGTATGGTAAATGGAATTTTATACGATTAATGTACGTACTAATTGCTAAAGTAAAAGTAAAAGGAAATTTGAAGAATTAAGCCATGAATTCAATAAAATATTCTTCTGAACTGTTTTTTATAATTTTATTTTTACTATTTCACGCTTTCATACTCAGTCAATCAATTTTCATGAGGATGTACTTTAGATCGTAGTTTTGTACAATACAGACAAACCTTTTTAGCTTTCTTCACAGTATCTTAACATAACAATGTCCACTTAGTCACTGTGCCAAATGTGGTTGCAATCGGTCGAGCCGTCCCATCACAAAGAATTGGCCTATCCCCGTATAATAGTTTTGCTCAACTTCGTCTTGCTTAGCTCAAAAGCAAAGAAAATCTTACCAGTAACAACCAGATTGAATTGCAGAAGTTCCCCGCCAGCAGTGTTGTTGAGCCAGCAGACGAACCTGCCGGTGTCTTCCCTCTTCAGCTGCCGAAGAACCAGCAGCCCCCCATCACCGAGAAGTTGACTGCGAGACCACATTAGCGATTCTTCTATAGGTATCAGTTGCTCGTGGTGCTCTCTGTACCATCTAGGGAAAAATAATATAAATGTAATGGATATATAAGACAAAGATAATTTGCCGTGTAATGCAGGCTAAGAATGTCACTACCCCTTTCCACCCACGGGTGTCGTAAGGGAATGGGCTTTTATTGAGAGGTTTTTGTTCGATGCGGTTGGAGACTCATCACCAACGATACTTTATTTCTACCATCTTGTCCCCTATAAACTTCCAGATGTGGCTAAGTAGTTTTTTAGCTCTGAAGCTCAGACTACCTGTTTTTGGGATTTATTGCCATGAGCATATGTATGTACAATTTAGAAGATTGTGTATTGATGTAGTAAATTAATTGAACAATGCTATTCTAAGCCAACACGGGTGAGGGTATACGTAAGTATATTCGACTTTAAAAGCACCAAAACATTTAGTGTAACATCCGCTCATTATAAAAATTTGTAATTAATATTTTATTTACGTCGGGCCTTTTGTTTTTCTCTGAATAAAAAATTCCTCAAATTAGTGCTTACATACTATAAAACCAAAAGCACACCACTGAGATATCACGGATCCTAAAGTTTTTGTTTTTAAATACTTGAAAAAATATTAAAAACTTGTTCCACAATTAATCTGAACATCAATTGACAACTTCAACGTAATTTCAGGAATGCACCCCTTTCTTTGACAATTAATACTAAGTCTATGTTAAATAGCAAAAACTCAACAATATAAACAGTAATTTAAGTTGGAAATATTTAATATAATACAGGTGTCAGACACAAAAGATATTTTCATCAACAATATTGTGTATGTTTAATGTAAAAACAAAGATATCCTTTATTGATCAAACATCAGATTCAATCCCAATGTACACACAACACAATAACTGAAATTTATTGACATCTAAAAACCAAGTGAACCTCTCGTTCAGAAATAAAATCGATAGAGAAAAGAGTTTTTTATTATTTATCGCCTTTCATGTCTATTTTAGTTATCCCTTGTCAAGCTCACCTACTTTTCTATCAGAGCATATGCTTGTTTCATCTGTACGGCATTCACTGTAATAGAATTACGGATTCCCTTGGGGCTTTGAGTTTGATAACAACGTAAAAAGAAATCGAATTTATTGAAACACTTTATAAATTATTCAATTAGATACTTGTATTACAAGTGTAACAAATAAACAACTTTTATGATTTAACATCTAAGGTCTAGATTTAGACATCTGACATATCTTCACCTGACTCTTAGATTCAATCGATGCTGACAAAGTAATATAAATAAATAAACTTTATCGATATAAGTTGTTGTCAAATAATAATTGTAAGACTGGTTTCTTTAAAATACCATGTAGTGCCGGCTTAGAATGTCACTACCCCTTTCTACCCACGGGCCGACGTAAGAGGCAAAGATACTTTATTTCTACCATCTTGTCCCCTATCAACTTCCGAATGTGGCTGAGGAGTTCCTAGCTCTGAAGCTCTGGCTATCCCTTTTTCGGATTTATGGCCGTGAGTAAATGTATGCATGTATGTTTACGATTTTTTGTAATTTATTTTTGAGTCAATATGTTAAGTAGCTGTTTGCTGTGTAGTGTCGGCTTAAAATAGCACTACCCCATTTCTTCCGGTGGGTGTATGTAAGAGGCGACTAACGGTAATTGGGGCTTTTAAGGGATTTTTGGGCGATGCGGTTGGAGACCCATCACCAACAACCTTTATTTCACTATCTTTTTTTTTTTTTTTTTTTTTTCATTTATTTGAATAAAATATTTTTACATTTCAATATTCATAACAAGTACACATAAACCATTTTTAGGTTTTACCGTATACTCTAAATTGTCACTAAAAAGGATTGGTGGGTAGTCAGGGAAATGCGGTTTCGAATTATTGTGTGGGTTGTGTCTTTTAAAGTAAGATACAGGCTGATCCAAAAAGTAATTTAAAAAGTATGAGTGTAACTAAGATTTAGGTTAGTTATAAATATACTCATTAAAATATTTATATATATTATATTTTTTAATAGTAGTTTAGTAGAGTATGTTAGGCGTGATATGATAGTAATAATAAATTAAACATATGTATTGAATTTTTGCTACCCTTAGTACTGCTATCAATTAATAATTCGCGTTACATCAGGAAAATAAAGACAAACTTGTGTGTCACAAATTTGAGTCAATATATCCATAATATATATAATATGTATGTGTGTATACCAAACATATATACATTATATAGACTGTAAGAAATGTTTTTTTAAGATGTGTTTAATGTTTTTCTTAGTAATACTAGTCCGTATATCTTGTGGAAGATCATTTATGAGTTGTGGTACTAGGAATTTAAGCTGGTACCTACCGTAGTTATTTTGTGTTTTAGGTAAAGACAACATACGTGAAGACTTGCCCCTGGTAACTATTGAACTGATAGACTCGTATGTTTGAATTTTTAAATTAAAAAACTGCTCAATCAAAATACAGTATTTAATTTTGTTGTGAACTGACATAACACCACAGTAGTTAAATAATCCATCGTAACAATTGTCCATTTTGAACTTATTTTTTATTTTTCTAGGAACAATTTTTTTTAGTATTCTAAGTTGTAATTCGTATATTTTATTTAGGTGTGATTTGTATGTTCGTCCATAGCAACTGAGTCCGTAAGATATTATAGATTCAGGTAGGGCTTTGTAAAGTTGTAAAAGTATATGGTAAGGAACTTTATCTTTAAGTATTGAGAATTTTGCTAACAAAGCCCGCAACCTATTACATACTTTGTCAATGTGTTCGGTCCATTTCATATTTTCATCAATTACTAATCCAAGGTAGGTATGGCTACTGACAGTTTCTATCGGCTCACATTTGCATTTTAGGCGTTTACGTGTATTATGAAGACATTCATGATTATGAAAGATTAGTTTAACAGACTCAATACTTCTATTTTTGTTGGAGCTTACATATATAACTTTAGTTTTATTTGCATTTATTATCAAACCGGAGTCGTGTGACCATTTAGACAAGATATCAAAATCCATTTGCAACTTTTCTAGAGCGGTGTTGATATTGAGATTCGAGGTCATTAAGCATGTATCGTCCGCGAATTGATATATTTCAGAGGCTTTTATCATATCGGGTAGGTCGTTCACATACGTTAGATAATGCAGAGGTCCTAACACTGAGCCTTGAGCGGTTCCTTGGGTTACATTGATGTTTTCACTATCAACATCGCCTATTTTTACTTTATTGGTTCTGCGAGATAGATAATCTTTGCACCAGTTCAGTACAGGGCCTCTTATGCCACACTTTTCCAGTCTTTCTAATGCTATAGTATGGTCAAGCGTATCAAAAGCTTTGCTGTAGTCGATTAATAAAATGAGAACATGTTCTTTGTTATTAAGTTTTTGTAAAGCTGACTCTGTAAAGTTGGTTAAAAGCTGGGTGGTATTTTTTCCTATTTGAAAGCCATATTGTTTCTCAGTTAATATTTTATGTGAATGCAAGAAATTATGAATGAGGGAAGTTATATATTTTTCTATTATTTTGTTAATTATTGGTAATATCGTGATCGGGCGATAATTATCATAATTTGATTTTTCACCTTTTTTATAAACTGGTCTGATAATTCCGGTTTTCAGTTCTAAAGGGTATTTTCCATCATAAATAGATGTATTTATTAGGTTAGCAATAACTGATGAGATTTCTTTGGAGATAAGTTTTATATCTATCGGTCGTATTTTATCTACGCCAGGTGCTTTGTTGTGGTTTAAGTTGTCAATGATTTTACAGATATCTGTAGTTTCTGCTTTTATAAATCTCATACTCACCTGTGCTTTTTTATTGTCATTACTTTTGTTTAACAGTGGTGTTTTACAGTTATAACCAATGTTTTTAACACTATTTTCAAAGTTATTTGCAAAATTACGCGCAATATCTTTGATTTTAGTATTGTCATTTTTGAATGCATTGATAATTGTTTCGTCTATTGAGTTTTTTAATCTACCCGATAGTCTATTGAGTATATTCCATAGTTGTCTAGGATTCTTATAATTCAGTTTTATTTCGTTTTTTATAAATAAATTTTTGGTTTTTCGTATGATATAATTTGCCGTATTTCGAATGCTGTTGTATTTTACTTTTAATATTTTGTTGTTTGGATCTTTTGTCCATTCTGTATATAATTGGTCTCTTTGTCTACAAATTTTTATGACTTTGTTGTTTATCCACAAGTTCTGAGCTCTGTTCTGATTTTTTATTTTTATTTCTTTTTTAGAATTTTCGTAACAGTAATTTATTTTAGTATTGATGTCGTTATATATTTTCATAGGACAGTTCTGAGTGATAGTCTCCTGCCAGTTGATATTTTGTAGTAATTTATTTAATTTAGATTTATCGTATATTTGCTTACATGAAGGAGCATCCTGTATACTGAGCGAGTTGCTCGGACTGATAAGAGCGAGGGCTATTGCTCGGTGGTCGGCTAGTACTACGCCAAGCGCTGCGGTTAACGTTTCTTGTTTGTGCGATCTTACATAAATGTGATCTATACATGTTTTTGTAATCAAACCATTAAGCTTCTCTATGCGGGTATAAGCAGAGATGCCACTAGAAAGTCCCAAACTACAGAGCATGCTGTCATATTTATGTTTTATAGCTGTGTTTTTGCGGATGTTAATATTACAGTCCCCTATTACTATTACATCGTGTTTATTTTCGATAGATTTAAGTTTTCGGTGCAGTTCGTTTATAAAAAGGTGTCTGTTTGTTTTTGGCGGCCGATATACAGCTAAAATATTAGTGGAGTATTTGTATTGTGACTTTATTTTGATCAGTAGTGATTCACAGTACAATGTGTTAGTTTTATTTATTGTGTAATTATGTGTCTTTTTAATATATATTATTATACCGCCACCTTTTCTATTAGTTCTTAGTTCTGTATGCATTGTGTAACCGTTTAAATTGAACATACATGCCATAGATTCGGGTATATTTGCCTCTGTAACGATAAGAATATCTAGTTTGTGGTGTGACTTGGTTGTGATGCTTTGTGTTAAGGCTGCAAAGTTTTTTATAAGAGATCTAAGATTGATATGCATGCAAGTTAGTGATGGACGGTTAGCTGGCAATTTGTTGAAAAAATCATTTAAATTTATTATATTATGCAGTTCGGTGTTACTTGAATAGTCTAATGATATGGAGGAAGCCATTTCTAAGGAAAAGGTTATATTATGATAGGATAGTGACTTACAATTATTATTATGATCTACTTATTTTTCAGGATATTAATATCTTCTTCACTTCTGATGATATGTATACTTCCTTTTTCTTCTTTTCTTACGCGTATAACTCCGCCTTTGCACCATATATATTGATATTTTTCCTTTAATTGAGTTTTGGCCATCCAGAGGATTTTTTTATTATGCGGTGTTAGAGATTCACGAATAAAGATAATGTTATCACTTTGATCCGTGGGTGCAGAAGTTACGTCGGAAGCAGAAATCTTTACAGTTTTAGCCTTTTGAAGCCATTTCGATGTCTCTTCACCTTTATGGAACTTGATTATAATTGGAGATATCGGCTTTCCTTCTTTTATCATACGTTGGCGTTGGACTCCTTTAACTTCGTCTATAGGAAGAGATAGTTTTTCGGCCACGGCACGTACAATGTTGGAGAGGCTCTCATTTTCGACGTATGGTACATTAGCAATTTCAAGTTGTTCAGATAGTTTTTCCTGTTCCATTTCCTGTATGCGTTGCTCGAGGGCTCCGATGCGATTTTCTAGATGAATATTTTTATTTGATATCTCTTCATTTTTTTTCTTTAAATCTTGGACAGTTTTTTTAAAGATATTCATATTGTTATTCATATCATCCATGATTTTGCTGTTGTACTCCAGGGCTTTGGTGATGTCTTTAAGTTCTTTATTAACGGCTTTTTCGATTTCTTTCGTCATTTTTCTTAGAAACATGTCGGCACTCTCATCCCGTTTCCGGATCTTCTGCTCTACTTCTTCTGCCTCGTCTTCTTCATCTTCTATTATCATCCACGCAACTTCCAAAGGTGGCTGAGGAATGTCTCATTCCCTAGCTCTGGCTACCCCTTCAAGGGATTTATAGCCATGAGTATATATATGTATGTATGTATGTATGTTAAGTAGCGAATTGTGATGGACATTGAAGTTTTAATCATTATGGTAACTTTTCGGTGTTGATTTTGAAAAGCTTGCAATACGTACATTCCGTTAGACTTAGGGATTTGGTCTTTTTCGCAATAAAGATGTAGCCATCCGTCACAAGCCATATTTTACAAAACACTTTCCCTTTTTTGATAAATAAGGTCCTGATGTCCTGATGATTCAGACAACAGTTAAAGCCATAATTATAGAGAAGTATAAAAAAGACGACGATGTGATAGTTCAATGGATAGGACGACGTGATAGCTCAATAGGTAGAACACCGGTTACCGTACAAACGACTAGTGTTCAAATCTCGGGTCGGGCCTACACAATTTGTTTTTTCTAAAGACTTTTCATATGATGGTTAATTTATCATGGTTGGTGAGGGAAAACATCGTGAGGAAACCCACATGGCTGAATTGTACTTAGTCATGTGACAGTGTATTCGTACAAAAACGGCGATACCTGCCCCCTATCACGTGAGTACACTGTCCATGGAAAACGTGGGTACTCTGAACACCAGGTGACAAAGTCACATGATGTTCAGAAGTATTAGTACCTCTGCCAACCCCTTCGGGGATATTCGGCGTGATCGTTTATGTTATGTTATATAAGTATAAAATAAATTTTCGCTATCCAGTCTATGTAAAAGAAAACCGTAAGATTTAATTACTATTGAAATTGCTACAGGATTACTACAACGGCGGGGCGCCAAGGGAATTAGCAGAACTGGAAAAATGTACAAGGCATCTAGTGATATTTATATTTTTTGCAAAAACAAGTTATTACTATAATTTTATGTTTTATTCGTTAAGTAATTAATTAAATCTCGTTTTTAAACACAATATGAACAAGAAATAAAATATTATAGAACAACAAAACTACCCCATAATTAGAATATTTTTGTTCATGAAAAACTCATGTAGGGATTATTACTATTAAATAAAGGATAAATAAAGGAAAGAAATGTCGAAAGAAATAGTGTTGAAATTTTTCTTTCCTTTATTTACCCTTTATTTATTAGGAAAACTACCCCATTTTACAAAGGCTTAAATCCCTTATTCCTCAACATATGATCCCTCGTGAAAGGTCATCTTTTGACTGTGTATATATATTTCTATATATATATTTAATTGAAATATATTTTTTCCCATCATCTTATCTAGTTATAAAAGTTTTAAAAATTATAAGGAACAAAAACTCAGCATTCACAGCAAACAATACTCCATTGAAACATTTTACATACATACATACATATTCTCACGCCGTTAGTTCCCATTGGGGTAGGCAGAGACTATCGATCGCCACTTTGTACGATCCTGGCAAACCTCTCTAGCTTCATTCACATCCATCAATCTTTTCATACATGCTCTTTTATTCTTCGTACTTCGGACACCTGCCTTTTTGAGCACATTTTCTATTTGATCTAGATGTGTCCTCCGAGGTCGTCCTCTACTAACATTACCTTCCACATTGGCTCTATATATCTCTTTCGCCACTTTACTGTCATCCATCCTCTCTATGTGCCCAAACCATCTCAACATTCCTTTTTCTATCTTTCTTACAATATCATCTTTTACACCACACCTTTCACGAATCACAGCATTCCTCACACGATCACATAACCTTACATTACAAACTTTTCTGAGGGATCTCATTTCTACTGCATTTACTCTGCTTTCATGCTTTTTCTGCCACACCCAACATTCACTGCCATACATAAGCGTAGGAACGAGGACAGCATCATGCACAGCCATTCGGGCCTTTTCGGACACCGATTGACTAGACATGAGACTATCCAGTGCTCCATTTACCGCATTACCCTTTTTTACTCTTCTTTCAATGTCTTCATCACACTTTCCATCCCTAGTAAACAAACTTCCCAGATATACGAACTCTTTCACTTGTTCCACTTTCTTACCATTGATCTCAATCACGCATTCAGTCATATTCTCCTCTCTCTCGAAAACCATGGTTTTGGTTTTATCCACATTTACTCTCATTCCTTTTCTTTCAAACGACGCACATGCAATATTCATCATCTCTTGCAACTCCTCAACCGACGATGCAAGTAACACTTGATCATCAGCATATAAGAGGCATTTGATGACGAATCCACCCATTCTCAGTCCATAATCACTTTCACGCAACTCTATCAGACAGTCATCCATGAACAAGTTGAAGAGCCACGGAGAAGCTACACATCCCTGTCGGACACCCCTAGAGATACCGAACCAGTCTGTATTTTCCCCGTTTATTCTTACACATGCACTAGAATCCTCATAGAGTGATACCAGTGCACGTATAAGTTGGCTCCCCAAGCCGAACTTGGATAACACCTCCCACAAATACTTCCTTACCACCCTATCATACGCCTTCTCTAAATCTATGAAGGAGCAATACACCTTTCGATTCTTGGCTAAGAACTTTTCAGTGATGCTCCTTAAAGAGAAGATTTGATCCATACATCCCATTCCCTTTCTAAATCCTGCTTGCACATCCCATATTTTGTCATCTGTTTCATTCATCACTCTTTCAATCAATACCTTTGCATACAATTTACCGACAACACTGAGTAGGCTGATTCCGCGGTAGTTTTTAGCTTCCTGGTGTGACTCTTTTCCTTTATATAAGGGCACAATTACTGCCCTGCACCAATCTCGTGGTACTTTACCACTCGACCAACACTTTTGAAAAAGGAAGTACAGCCAGGAAGCCACCAACCCTTTACCAGCCCTCAGCATTTCATTTGAAACATTTTATGAAACAGAATCATTTAGTCTAGTCAACAAGTTAAATATCGTGTTAAATCTTGATAAAGGTCCAAAATATATGTGCGATAGCTCATTAGATTCGGAAAAACGCCTATAAAAAATCATGTAAAGTATTTTAATAAATAATGCAAAAGTTATTAATAGTGAAAAATATTTCAATTGATTAAATGTCGTCTACAATATATGCATATGGTTCCCACGATGTACAGGTGCAGTAAAGGTAACTCTGTTCAGAGCCTACTGCACTTCACTTTCCACGTGCGCTCTATGGGCTAATCATACGAAGCGGCAGTATCATGCACTTAGAGTGCAATATAATGACGCTTTCAGGGTGTTGATGGGGCTGCCCCGCTTCTGCAGCGCATCAGGCATGTTTGCCGAAGCGCGAGTAGCGTGCTTCTACACCACCATGCGCGCCCGCGCCGCCTCCCTGCTGCAGAGGGTGCGGGCCAGCCCCAACAACATCCTGCAAGCTATTGCGGATAGGGTGGATTCGCCATATATATGGCATTGTATTAATCTTCAATGTAAATAAAATAGTTAAGTAAAAGTAGTATTAAGTATTTTTTAAGGTGTCTTACATAGTTGATAAGTCTTGTTACTAACAATATGAGCCCTTTTGCATTAAATAAAGATTATACCGCCAGTTACCATTAACTTTTAGTAAATAAATTGTGGTAAGGGTATTTCATTTTTCAATACCCTAAAAACTGTATAGACTGAGATGTAAGCAATATCTATTTCTAATAAAAATAATAGTATCAAGCGGCAATCAAAACCACTATCAATTCAGCAACAAGTCACCCCCCTCAAGACTTCTCATCTCACAATTTCCTTTCTACTTTTCTTCTACTTTCAATAGAAAACGAATGAGAGGAAGGTAGGCCAATAACATTAAAATCCTATCCTTTGAAAATCCGATATATTTAAAAACTGCTGTAAAACACATTTAAATAAATTAACCGTCGCTTTTCTAACATTCAATGTATTCCGCTTGGTCCTTTAAAGCCTTTCACATGCACGTACGGAAACGTGCAAACGACAATTCAAAGTATTGGGTCGATTTTGCAACGCGGGCACACGGTGAACCATTACGCGCTATTACCATGAACCTAGTTCCTTTCAATCACACTGGCTTATAGCTGCGTATTCATAGTGGCAGGATGCAGAGCTGAGTAGAATTGATTTTAATAGCAGCGTTTCAAACTAAAAATATAAAAACATGACAAATTTGGTTGACTATTTCGCTTTTAATTTTATAGATTTTGGATGTATACTTTTTAGCCAAGTCGTAGAGAATCTTATTGGGAAAGTTTGACCTTAAATTATGTAGAGTTATCTTAGACTAGCACTACTCTGCCTTTCTTTGTGTGTTGTACACAAGATTTTTAACTGCTGTGTATTTGTAAACTAAAAAGCTCTCTCCACCGAACCAATTTTCTAGCAATTGTTCAAATTTAGCAATATATCAAAATGACTAAGTGGCCTACGACTAATAAAAAACTGGTAACCCTTTATCGGGTTAACACCGTGAGTTTTAGAAGGTTTAATTTTATCCATTACAATAGGTAGGTATAGCCAACCTTTTTATGCGGCATTTTGCTGTAGAACCCATTCCAGGAGACCCGTGTGTGCAGATGTGCGAGGCTGATAGTTGTGTAAGCGACAAGCCTATCAGAATAGCATCACCAGACATAGCCAAGGTCATCCGACAAATGTCTAGAGGTAAGTCGCCCGGTCATGATGGACTCAGCATCGAGCATCTGCAATATGCGGGTATCCATCTCCCTAGAGTTCTCTCCATGTTTTATACATTTTGCATCAGACACAGTTACCTGCCGTCCGATCTTATGAGGACCGTAGTGGTGCCTCTCATTAAAAATAGGACAGGAGACGCCTCTGACAGATCCAACTATAGACCAATCTCATTGGCCACTATTCTAGCGAAGGTGTTGGACAGTGTGCTTAATAAGTATCTAAATCAAAGTGTGACGCTAAACGATGCCCAGTTTGGTTTTCGGAACGGGCTATCTACAGAGTCCGCAGTTCTTTGTCTGAAGCACACTGTTCGATACTATACGGACAGGAATACACCGGTATATGCGTGCTTCTTGGATCTGTCAAAGGCGTTTGACCGTGTCTCCTATGACGTATTATGGAATAAACTGTTCAAGACGCAGCTGCCTTCTGAAATAACATATTTATTTAAATACTGGTATGGCAACCAAAGTAACTGTGTTCGGTGGGACGGAATGTACTCAGGTGAATATAAGTTGAAGTGTGGTGTGAGACAGGGAGGACTAAGTTCACCCACACTGTTTAATTTGTATATGAATGAGTTGATTGAGAGGCTCAGCGGTGCAGGTGTTGGGTGCTCAGTGGATGGGTGTTTTATTAATAACATAAGTTATGCCGACGATATGGTGCTGCTGAGCCCCTCAGTCAGCGCCCTTAGGACTTTGTTGAAGATTTGTGAGAAGTATGCCGTAGCTCATAGACTCAGGTATAACGTTGCGAAGAGTGAGCTACTAGTTTTTAAATCTGGCACTAAAACATACTCACCGCCACCAATTACTCTTCATGACTCTCCTTTACAGCAGGTGACAAAATTTAAATATCTTGGTCACTGGGTTACGGATGATTTAAAAGATGATGAGGACATGGAACGGGAGCGTAGGGCACTGGCAGTCAGGGGCAATATGCTCGCTCGCAGGTTCGCACGGTGCTCGTATGAAGTGAAAATCACTCTTTTCAAAGCATATTGCCAAACCCTGTACACATGCAGCCTGTGGACCAATTTCACCAAGAAGGCTGCCAATGCACTACGAGTCCAATATAACAATGCCTTCAGGGGGTTGCTGGGTCTGCCCTGGCGATGCAGCGCATCGGGAATGTTTGCTGCGTGGGATACCGATGGCTTTCATGCGGTGTTGAGGAAGAGGTCAGCTTCACTGTGGGAAAGAGTGCGGGGCAGTACCAGCACCCTCCTGAAGGTTATTGCTGAAAGGGTGGATTGCCATATACAGGCTTACTGGATGTCCACTCATGTACATAGTAATTATTTATTTAAGTTCTACTAACATAGATACTAAGTCTTGTTTACTAATAAATATAAATGTATGGATATTTTTAAGTCTGAAATAAATTTTTTCATTCATTCATTCATTCAT